>JAJHUR010076530.1:0-36300 GCA_027495735.1 Lutjanus campechanus | reverse complement strand
TTCAAATTTTTGCCATCTATTCCACACCCATTCTGACTCTTTTCTGAACAAAAATCTTTAATATTTGCACACAAAGTTCAACTTTCTGTGCCAAGAAAACAGTCTATCTCAGCCACCTGCAAAAATACCTACAACTCACTCTGACCTATCTGAGGTCACACAGGTGAAATGGTCACTGAGCTTAAACACAGTAATTTAAAGATGTTAATGGGAGAGGCAGGGCCACTAAACACACGGCGGGTCTCACACACACACATACACACACACACACATGGCCAGAGGACAAGCAGCAGCTCAAATTTGACTTGACAGGTGGTGGAAAGACAGGCCAACACTTCTCTTCATGTTTTCCCTCAAAATAACCAGAACGTATGACAGAAAGTGAGTTAACTGAGGGGTACCACCCCGTCTGCCCCCTCTGCCCCCTCTGCCCCTCACCCACTGAGCTGCAGACATGAGGGGAAAAAGTGACACAAAGGAAGTGACGGCAGAAAGTCAACACAAGTCGAACATCAGAATGGGGTTGATGTGAAAATAAAAAAAGTAGAGCAGAAAATGGAAACCTCATCTAAATCAGAGACCTGGTGAGTAATTTCACCCACAATCCTCTGCTCTCGAGACAGTATGCCCTGAATCTGACCTGCAGGAGTCTCACAGGTAGAGAGCAGGTGTGCATGAAGCCGGACAGTTAGATTTATATCTCTGTTCACTCTGGGAAAACTTCCCTTCCAGAGTTCTCCTGGCTTATCAAAGGCTTATCTTATGGCTTATCTTTCTGCATTCTTCTCAACAGATTCCATCTTTGTTCTGCGGTCCAGATCTCCATCAGAGTACAGACTGATTTCAACTTGAATTTGGCGACAGCTGGATATTTGTTTTTATCTGAAGTGTCTGCACGAAACTTAGTTGCTTAAAGGGATAGTTCGGATTATTTGAAGTGGGGTTTCATGAAATAAAGCAGTGTATTACTTACAATAGATGGCGGTCAACACGCTGCCAGTTTGGAGAAGCAGAGGAGTACCAGCATGGAAGCTAAGCAATGTGCTGCTGTGGGCAGGGTCTGCAGCAAAACATATTTTAACCACTTCAGTGCTCCATTGGAACTGGGAAGTCAGAATTTCCAAGTTCCTAGTGGAAATTTCAACTGGAACACCCTCTGAAGTCAGATTTCTGACTCGGAAAGTTAGAGGAACCTCACGAACTCCAAACTCAAAATCAACGATGGCTGCTCCACGTGTCAGCAGTAGCAAAAGCTGTTCTTCTATCATCAGTCGTACACACAGTACTGTCCAAGTTCTATGGGTGCACATGTTGCTATGGTGTTTGTACGTGCAAAATGCCACCTAATGTGTTGTTATCAAGCACAAGAGCATTTTTCCTGACTTTCAGGGTTCCATAACCTTTTCCAAAGTCAAATTCAAGCACTTTTCAAGCCTTTTGAAGCTCTTCCGGCACCTTACAGCTGTAGTAAACATATTTATGTACATATATATGCTCAAAATGATTAGGCCCCATTTCATTTCTTCATCACATTAAATCACAAGGCAATTACACTCTCTCTCTGACCTATCTGACAGGAAGCAATTTGTTTTAAAAGTAATGCAATTACATTGTCATGCGGTTTCAAACACTTTATCCAATATGCAAGCACTTTTCAAACCTTGAAAACACTACATTAAAATTTAAACATTCTCAAGGATTTCCAGCACCTATAAAAGCGCAGGACTGTCCAAAGGGGTGAACTCGGGCATGACGTCCAAAACACATCCAAATCCAATCCGAATATCACCAAACTCAATAGACAATAGTCATTTCGAAGTTACTGGTCTACCACTGCCTAGTTTGTTTGTGTAACTGTGTGACTTTGGTGTTTTTTTAAAAGGTTAGTTTGGATTCACCAAAGTCAATAACACAAATAAACTAACAGATCGAGGCAACGGTAGACCAGCAACTCCCATGTGAGGTAAAACTACTGCTTTGGAAAGAGCAATATTTAGCTTATATAATGGCAGTACTGCTGCTCCTTCTTCAAACTGGAGGCGTGTCGACAAGCATCTACTGTAGGTAAATACTTTGACTATGGATAAGGACCTCATACCCACTTTAAAAAAAATCCGAAATATCCCTTTAATGGTAATTTAAATGGTACTAAAACAAGTTTGTTTTTGACTGTTCTGCTGACACTCTTCACTTGAACTCGACTCCGGCTGCAGACAACATTTAATTTGTTTTCTTGTTGTCGAGAGAAACAACAGTTTCTGTTTACACAAAACAGCTGTAACACTGGAGGATGAAAAGCTTCAACTTGGCTGCACTCAGAGAAATGTCCCTCTTTAATCAACAGAAAAGCTCAGTTAAGTTCACTCATTTTTAAAACAACAGTGGGATGTCTGGGAATGCAAACCACATTTTCATGTAGTTAAACAGTCATTTGACACCAACAAACTCAACTCCATAGATTAAATTCCAAATTTAAAGTATGAAAAATGATACAGGTGGATTAATTCTACATATCAGAGGGGTTTAGGTTGATTCCTCTGATTGTGAGTCAGAAAATCTGTGCAGAAAATCAGCAACAACCGGCATCAAGCACTCTCAGATAAAGTGTGTGTTGCCCTTTACCTGGATGAGACACTTGCTGACATCGCTGGCGCACAGGGCTTTGTTGCAGCCGGAGGTCAGAGACAGCCCTGATAGGAGGAAGAGGAGAGCGGCGGCAGTGGGGAGGAGGATCAGCTGACCAGGCCTCATCCTGACGGCTCACCAGCACGGCACTGGAAACACCTACAACAACACGAGACACAGGATAGGACCTCAGAGACAAATAAACAAAACCTCATCACTGACATTCCAGAAGAGGAGGAGCGAAGAGCAGATAATAAAAGACACACCACAGTTTGAATATGTAAAACTGCACAGAGGGTTTCCTCAAACTGAGCTAGAGCTGATTTTTCTGTTAAAGCTACGTGTTTCTCTTTGTATCTTGATGAATGAGCAGATTTCAAACAAGTCAACAATAATAAATAGCATATTTTTACCTGTTTCAGGATATCAGGTACCTGCACTGTGATATCTGAAATCTAAATTTTAGTGCTAAAACTCAAACTAAAAAGTGCAAAACTTTTTTTTAAATAACACTTATGCTATTTATTAAATATAATATGGACTGAACAAGTCAGAGCAGATATACTTAGAATATGATAACATTTAATTGTTTGTTGACAAATTCACCTTCCCTTTTTGCTTGTTTACAGAACAAAGTGATTCTGTTTGATAGCACTGGTATGTGACTTTTTTTCCCCCTGTTTGTTGCTTTTTGGGGCATTTGAGGTTACATGGATGTTGTTTATGATTTGTTATGATATGTCAAATTGTATCTTTTGAATGCTTATTGTCTAGGGGTGTAAAAAGAAGTCATACTGCAATTTTGACTTGCATTGATTTGTAGGCCAGAGCATCTCTGCAGCACTACAGGACTTCATTATAATGTTGTTTTGTCACATATTTTTACTTTATCAAAAAAATTGCAGATTCAATTTCTGCTGATTTGGATATTGCAATTTTGATTATTTTGCGATTAATTGTGCAGCCATACTATTGTCATGAGTGATGATGTGTTGAGCAGTTGCAGGTGACCATCGGTCAAACCAATCTCTGCAGTCTTCTGACAGGGTGACTAGTTGAGGCAGCTCCTACAGGTGTATCAGCGTTTTGATGCTGTCCACATACCTGATGAAGGTCAGGTGGACCTAACAATCACTTTCTAATGAAATAATTCAGCAGTAAGCAAGGCCATGTGCAGGAGTCCTCATTGTCTTGAAAGCAATTCTATTCAAAATGCAAAATAAAAACTAACAACACACATGAAAACACAGAACTAATGCATCAGTCTGAGCCTTCGCACTACAAACGGACCACAGGCAAACTCAGCTCTTTTGTGAGAACTTTGAAAACATGGAGGCAGTGAAGAGTGAGAGGACAAATGAGAGTAGCAGGAGGATGAGGACAAGAACAAAGAGGAGGACCAGGCAATAGACAGAGACTTATTTCTGACAACATCAGGACCACTCTGGTGGACATGTCATACTGTATCATGGCCTGATGATGAGGGAGGCTGGCCAAGAGTCCAGTCCAACACCACACGGTAACATCCATACAGTAAAACAGACATTTTGACTGGAGTACAGGTAAAAATACGGCTTCAGCTGCCTGAACAATACCAGGGCTGCAACTAACAATTATTTCCAGCGCTGACTGATCTGTCAAGCATTTTCTCAATTAACTGTTCAGTCATTTGGTCCAAAAAATGTTGATCAAACGTTTTGTTTTGCCCACAACCCAAAGATAGAGAGGAGTAAAGAAACCAGAAAATATTCACATTTCAGACCCTGAAATTAGAGTATTTGGACAGTTTTCTTAAAAACAAAATGATTAATCAATCATCAAAATAGTTGCAGATTAATTTAATAGTTGACAATTAATCCACTAATTGTTGCAGCACTACACTAGATCGCCACCTGATCAATTTCTCATGTGGTTCCATAGAAATGAACTGCCCATCCCTGCTCTACAATATAGTTTTGGCAAACACCTTTTTCTAACGATTGCTGTCCTGTAATTCCACTTTTCTCTGTGTTTCTGTTATAAAAAAAACCCCTGCAATTGCAAAACAAGAAGCAGTATTTTTTTCTGAGGCATTTCATTCCATTTTTGTGTTCACTAAAATGTGAGCAGATGTGCTGGACATATTTTCACTGAAGCCTGTATCAGAAGATCAAAAATGTTTGCAAAGTACTAAAGACAGCAGTGTTTTGTATAAATCATGTGTTTCTACTGCCTTGAAGGAGAAATTCAGTGGTGCATGTGTGCGCACTTTCATGCAGGAATTATTTTCTTTCTACAGTTCACCAACTGTATCACTGTGCAGAAGGAAGCATGCATCTACTCATGGACGAGAGGTTTCAGCTCAGTTGAGAGTTGGGGAGGATGCCGTTAATGTTTACATCCTGCACTGTCACAAGCATGAGCCTCTCATCCCTGAGTAGATGCACACTTCCATCTGCATGGTGATTTGGTTGATCAACAGGGGAAATAAAGTAGTTCCTACATGAAACCGCTCATAACAAGGTATATGGATTGCCTTGAGTAACTGGGTCTTGATTTCTAAGTTATTTTTTGGCACTTTGAGATCCTCTTGTGCAATCTAGTTCTATCATATTCAAGGGAAGGCAGATATGTCTAGAGCTCTGCAACTCACACCAAAACAATCTAGGTGGATAAATAGCACCACAGGTAAGAGGAAGAATACGTATTTTTTTTATTTTGGGATGAATTGTCCCTTTAAACTAAACCATCAAACAATAATTAATAACCTGTTTTACCTGCATTCCTTTTATTTCATCAGATTTCTAAAAGGCCTGCGTCACATTTCATTCAAAGCCAGAACACAGACTCACGTTCCTGTGGAACAACAACACACACACATCTGGCAACATCAGCTTCCTTCACCTATCTATTTTTTGCCTAGTTATTTGAGCGCGTTAACACACCGTTTCTCTGTTTTTACACTTCACCTCTCTGCTGCACATTGTTCATTTCACATGACGGAGAGAGAACATGTGAGGAACATTAGCTCCCTCAGTATGAACGCGTTTCTTCACCTCTTTTCATCGCTGCTAACACCAAAACTTTGCCTCACTCTCACGCAGCTTTCAGGAGAATCGAGCGCAGAAAACAGATATAACGACAAGACAAGAGGAGGTTCAGACTCACCACGACGCTGTTGACGAGCTGGAGACTTTTCTTTTTCACAGGCAGACTGTCTGTTTTGTCTTTGAACTCCTCCAGGACGCTGTTCTGTTCTGCCGCCGCTCCACTGTCCACTGTGTCCACAGGGCGTCAGTCTCTCCGCTGCAGCAGTAGAAAGCGACAGGCAGTCGGGCGCCTTAAAGGCACACACTCCATTTTCTATCCAACGTGTGTGCAGGAGAACACCGGGGCTCAGGTCATTCTCACACCGGCTCAGTGTCCGCAGACTGACGGACATCAGCGATCCATACATTCAACCAAGACACATACTTACAACCGCGTCTCAGCTGTGCGTAAAAGTCTTGTGCGTAAAATCTCTTTCTAACCTAAAGAACTCTGCTCATTGGCTGCCTGTCCAGGTGTGTTTGGCCTCTCTTACACAAGCAAATCTTCTCTCTCCAGGCCACCCCCACTCCATTAAACTGTCTTTTGTCTCCGCTCTTACCGAGACTTTCTCATTAGGTGAGAAAAGGGCGATTCGGAAGCTGTGAAGCTGAGCAGACTCCCCGCCGAGAAGCGACCCCGCGCTCATTTGTAGCCGCTCTGCAGAGACGCTCTGATGGGCCGTTCAACTCCACAGGTGTTTACACGAGTTAACATCCCAACAACAACAGGCCGCACTTCAGCCTGCAGGGGAGGAAGAACAGAGAGGAACAGATCACAGAGATACAGACACAAATACATCAAAAAAAACATCCTGTTACAAACGACAAATACTTGCTCGACAAATGTAGTATGTATGGAAAACGCATTTCATCAAAAGTTTGGTTATCACATTTTAGGCATTTAGTAGCCTTCATATAGGCGTAACCTTAAGCCCAAACATTAAAAAGATTAGCTCTGCGTGTTTCCCTTTGAAGGGGCCAGTCAGGAGATCTTGGAGGAGTTCATTCATGCATGTTGGATGGTTTCTGTCAGTCAAAGTCTGAGCCAGAGATTGACTTTAGGGTTAGGGTTATTCATTTGCATTAAAGGGATAGTTTGGATTATTTGAAGTGCGGTTGTGTGACTTATCCCTAGTCAGTGTGTGAGCAACAGTAGATGATGGTCGACATATCCCCAGTTTGAAGAAGTAGGAGTAGTACTGGTGCAGGAAGCTAAGCGATGTACGACTGTGGACAGGGTTAGCAACAAAATGTAGCTTAGCCACCCAAAAAATCAATCAGTTTAAGTTTGCACTATATATAGAATATTTTCACCACTTTGCTTTGCTGTCAGACAACCTTTTCTGACAGGAAACTGCAGTTATATCAGCTCAATATTGCTCTCTCTAAAGCAATCAAACTCAGTTTGCAAAAATAGTCATTTTACCTTGCAGAACAGTTGTGGGTCCACCACTGCCTCCACCTGTTAGTTTGTGTTGTTGTGCGACTTAGGTGTTTTAAAAGGTTTGGATTTAAAGAAGTTATGCACTAACAGATTGAGACAACAGCAGACCAGTAACTCCTGTGTTCAGTGAGGTAAAATGACTGATTTCACCCATGGAGTTTGGTTGATTTGTAGAAAGTAATATTTGGTTTATGTTACAGCGGGTTTCCTGTCAGAAAAGGCTGTTTTGCAGTGAAAATATTGTAAATATAATGTACACTTAAACTTTAATGTGGTTAAAATATGTCTTGTTACTGACTCTGTCCACAACAATACACTGCTTAACTTCAGTGCTGCTACTCCTCTGTGCTTCGCCAAGCTGGGGGCGTGTCGACCACCATCTGCGGTAGCTAATACACAGACTATGTACAAGTACCTGATGAAGCCCCACTTCAAATAATCCTACTATCCATTTGAGCCAGACAGTTTTTACAGTTTAAATCTGGGGATAAATATGTCTTCTTTTAGAATAAAATGACATATTAAATAAAATATTTTATTATAATATATTTATTTATTTATTTAGTACTTTAAATACACAAGCTCTGACAGTATGTTGTCATAAATTACATTTCTGTCCAGCAAAAATAAAATGACAAAATGCTCTAAAGTAATTAAAAATGTATTTTATAAACAGAAACAGGCACACTGTCAATCAAGGAAGACACATTTCAGTGTCTGATTTAAGAAGAATGATTCATTTCAACAATGTAAATGTAAGCCAAGAGAAAAGGCAAAATTATGCAAAGTTATTCTTGTATCTAAACATAAAAAAAATTAAATTGAAGCATAATTATGAAGTTTAGAGGAAGTATGCATCATGTGTTCAAAATGATGGCTGTGGGTTAAAATTAACTGTTTGGGGGGAAAGTTGAGGCAGTGACTCAGTTAAACTCAGTCTAATTACACCGACAGTCTACATAACAAGTCAACTCATGTGGTATTTTCTGTGATAATGAGCATATATTATGACACAAAGGGTAAAAAACACTGTCATGTGTTCAGCTAACTCAGCTAATGATCCTAAAAATCATATAGTCCACAAAACACTGCTGGAGTTTCACAAGAAAACAGTGTTGCAGAATCTCCCAAACAATTACAAGTAAGTGGTGACCAGTTTTCAAATGTAAATACAACTGAAAAAAGACATAAAGTGCCTCCATACTGCTCATCTTGTGTAATCCAAGTCTCCTAAAGCTCAGACATGCCGTTCACTTGTGCACTCACACCGTCACACCACACACATCCAGTTCAGACAGTGTGCATGTGCACGTGAACATGACTCCAAGCTAAGGATCTACAGATCTACAGATTTAGGATAAAACATCGTGTAAATTATGTCTTTCAAGTCAAATTGGTCGGGGCTTTAGAAGGTTTGAATTACACCACTATGGAGCCGTTTACTGTATGTTTTTTTTTTTTGTTTGTTTGTTTTTTGCTGTTTTTGTTTGAAAACTGGTCACCATTCACTTCCATTGTGTGGGAGATTCTGCAACACTGTTTTCCTGTGAAACTCCGGCAGTGTTTTGTGGACTAAAAAACTAAACCTGACCTTCAGTCAGCATGAAGGTGAGGAGAAAAAGATATAACACAACAACAACACGGAACTGGCTTAAAAAAGAGCCTCCAGTCTCTGACACATTGTGGTTAGTGACCAGAGGAATTTACACAATGAAAAAAACATAACTTTGATGCTGAGACTGCAAAATGCACAATCACAAACAGACAGACGGTCACCTCGGCCAGATGTGACAGGGGAGGCATGGAGCTCGACACGCCTGGGAGACTAATGCATCGTTTCATTTTGTATCTTTCTGGTGATGTGTTGGGTAACTGCAGTCACTGGTGTCAGTGTTGTGATTTTTATATGATCATGACTTGTTTGTTGTTGTGTTTTTTGTTATGCCTGTTTGTTTTGTTGTTGTTTTTTATTCAAGGTGTGTTCAAAGAAAGAACTAGTTTGGTTTAGAAGCCAATCATGGTCCAATATGCACTTTACAGAACTGTGATTAAGGAATTTGAAGCCTCCACTGACTGTGTCAGTAGTTAAACTTTTGATATGAACAATATTTGCATATTTAAGGATTAAGGAATATTTAAGAAGGAAAGAACAGGTTGATTTAATATGTCTTAAAATATGTCTGGAGTGGAACCGTTAAATATATTTTATAGTAGCATAAAGGAAAAAGGAGCAAGAACAACAAAGATTAAAGGCTTTATATTTTTAAAATGGCATTGGCTGCTAAAAATGTTTGACATGCATGAAAACAGCCTTTAAATATTGCATACTTTACAGTTACAGGGATTTATTTTAATTTTATATTATCAGCACAATAAAATATTTACTGTCACTTAATCTGCATCATGTCAACTAAACAAACTCATTAACTGAGTCTTAATGATACAGCAGAGTAACATATCTGATAAATGTTTGATATTTATTCAAATCTACAACATCTTATCACTTACATCACTGTGAGCACATTAAGCCGACTGTGTAAAGCTGTGTACAGCGACATCTACTGGCTGAGAACGTTTTCTATTTTGAGTTTTTTTTATTAGTGCCAGTCATTTTATTTTTCATTATACTATGGGGGGTATTTGTCAGGGGCAGATGTGAGAAGTTCAGAATAGATATTACAGGACAAACACAGCATGTTATGAAGACAACTGACTCACATCTGCACCAGCGCCTCCTCATGCTTGTGTTGATAAATTTGACCAAACTGACTAAAACTAAAGGCATTTCCTGTATATGTTTTTTACATTTTATTTCAGCTAGTTTTGTAGGAGGACAGGCTGTGTTTTATTGTGTGAGCCAGGTGAAACTGAGGGTCATTTTTTGTTTTGCTGTCCCGTCTAAGGGGACATAAGGGACATTTTTTTTTGTTTGTTTTAAACCAAATGTCCTCCATTTATGTTTTGGCTGGTTGATTATGAAAAACTTAAACTTTTTTGTGGCAGATTTTATTGCCAAGCTTGAGAGAAAAGGCAGGATATTTAGTTTTTAGACTGAGCTGTAGAATAGCCTGTAATTTTGTAATAAAAGTAAATGTGATGAATTTCTGCAACACTGCAATTGAACTTTCAGTTTTTTAAACCCATGAGGGTTAAACTTATTGTGTCACATGACACGAAGATAAAATAAATCAGTCATGTATTGTTTTAATTATTTTTGGATTTTTTCCTGAGGTCTAGTTTTTATTTTTCTGAAGTGAAGTAAAATGAACAAAAATGAACAATATTAAAAATGCCCGCCACAACCTCAGGCCAACACTGACCCTCCACCCCTCCAAATATTCAGTTTATATCAATAAAACAACAGATCTTCACATTTGAGGCCTCAGCCAGTTAATGTTTGGTATTATTGTGTTCACTGTTTATTTTGATTGCTTTTTTTTGAAATACTGTAAAATATTCTTTTAAATAAAGTAGTCATGAAATAAGTGGATCACAGTAAGTTAGTGAGCAGGTCATTACAGCAAAATAAACCCTCACTGTATAGAAATAATTAAAAATTGTTGTCAAATATATTGTTTCAGCTCTGATTTCTTGTGCAACATCAGGATTAATGACACAGAAGCCAATGTTTTTAATTTCACAACAAATAAAATTTATTCAATTATATTACAAATATGTACAAGTCATGTAACAAGTAAATATTAAAATAGACATTTTTTAGAACTATCGTTCAAAAGGCATTATGTTGAAAAAATAGGTTTTGTTGTGATCTCACATTGAAACTGTAAAAGTAAGTTGTCGTTTTTTTTCCTTGGAAGCCACAACAGACTTTAATGTGCGCGAGACACAATGGACAACACATGAGGAGGAGTGAGGCCGCAAAGAGGACAGAACACAATGACGCGAGGAAAAAAAAAAAAAGCTGGAACACTTCAGTAAACCTCACAATTAAGTCCACAGTACAGCTTTTTAGGAAAAAAGTACAAACAACGCAACGCATGCACAGCATTTTAATTGCCAAAAGTCAAAAAACACCAGCTGTGGCGTGGAGCTCCAGATGAGGAAGGAAGAAGAAACGGTAAAAAAGGAAAAAGAAACACAACAAAAGCCAACACATGCTTAAAGATTTTAAGCCAACAACAACGAGAACATCACGGACGAAGAGGACACTCGATATAAAAACCAACTTTGGTCCATTAAAACATGAGACAGAACGAGTTTACAATCAAAATATCTATTACTTTTTGTTTTTACAAGTTTAAAACAATAATTACATGACTATTTACAAATGCACAATTGTTTTATGTATAAAATAAGTTAAAAAATTAAGAGCACAGTCTGTACACAATGTATGAACACTCACTTTGAAAACAATTGAATTCTTTCAGTTGTGTGTGACCCTGCGTGATGAGCAGCAGGAGCAGGTGGATGCTGCACCGCCCGACCCAGCGTTTGGTCTCTGCTCCCTGGGCTTCGTCTGCGGCGTGGACCCCGTCTTTTCTGCACGAGGAACCGTCTGTCTGGACTGTAAGAGCTCAGGAGTTAAATCGTCTCTTTTCTAAGTGCTCTTTTGTGTTGCCGCCACATTCTAAGTGCTTCACATTTCCTTTTCCTCAAATGTACGGAGCTGCTGCCTCTCCTCGTGTCCCCGTGATACGGCCGCCGCTGTGGCAAAAGCATGTCTGTCCCACAGCTCATATCGGGGTGAGGTCAAAGTCGTCGTTGACCTCCACAAGCGGGATGTAGAACTCTGGGATCTCGAAGATACTGGTGGACTTGTAGGTGGCCGGGTCGAGCTCCTGCAGCTTGAGCTGCCACTCCAGACGCTGTACAGCGTTCAAGGCCGCCGCCTCGTGCTGCTGCCTCATCAGGAGACACGTCTGAGGAGGACAAGACACGTGATTATTATTTTATTCAATCAGATGTTCTTATGTACCTCATTCTCAAGAGCGGAACACAAAAACTTACAAAGCAATCATTAAATTAGCAGGCACTGAGAGAGCACAACATTTTTGGGACTGATGAACAACTCTGTTAGACACAAAGATGCTGTCGTGTAAAATTCCTTCTTTGTGTTTCCACGGACAACGCTTCCTTGTTGAGCTAAAATGGAGAGATAGTAGCAAAAAGAGGAAATTTCACACTAAAAACACTGAAAGTCTGGAAGATATCTACTTGATTTGTCCACAGCAAAGCCGTATATTAACCTCAGATACAATTTTTTAAAAGGGATGCAGAATATGATTTTTCTTTGCAGATACCAATAACTGATAATTACCTGCGTTAAATGGCCGATTACTGACGAAACACAGAATTTTACATTTTTGTATTTTAAAAAGAAGTTTATATAACATGTAGTTTATATATTACTGAGGGTAAGAAAGGCTCACATGGAGATGGGAGTTTTTTTTTTTAGTAAAGTTCAAATCTTCAAATATACTATGAGTATTTTTCCTGAAAAGTCAAATAAACTCCTAGTTGTTTTTTTTCTTCTTTTCAAATTTGTACATTTTTTAAAATCCCTGAATCAATTTTTGCATGCTAAATTACTAGCACTTATTCTATTAGCCTGATGCTAACACATAATTAGAATTCCATTTAATGTGCTAACGGAAATTAGCTTTGTGATTCTAATCGTATCTTAAACGATCCATTTTACTTCATGTGTTGCTCATAAAACAAGGTGGGTTGTTTCCTCTGCTCTGTGGAAACTAAGAGCTCAATAACTCCATCTGCTACTCTGGCTTCAGCACTGAAGAGCTACAGCAACCTCAAAGGGTCAAAACTCAAACTCAAAATTCTCAAAGGGTTTAGGTGGAGACATTACGTGCCAGGAGAGGGCAGCATATACGTATTTATATTTCCTATTTTGTAGCACTAGCTTAATGAGCAGGAGCATTCAATTAGCATGACTAAATTTATATGCAGAATATGAATGATGCTGCTGAGATAAAACTCACTGTTTTCTGAAATATGACACAATATACAGCCTCTGAAAGTGTAAGATTCAACTTTCTCACATGGTCTAATGTTAAAAAAAAAGCAATTGCAATAAGTGTAATACTGCAATAAGAACTGCAATACATAATCAAATCTGCACCCAGGTATTGTGATGTATTGAACTGGGAGGTAAACATATTGTCAAATTAAATGCTTTAACATAATCTGTCAGTGATGTTACAGCTGATATTCATCAGCTATACTTTCATTCTAATAATAGAATAGATAATATAAATTTAATCTGCCCTGATATTTATCACGCGTCCCTACTTTTCAACATATTTTTGTACAAAACAAGGACGGTGCACTTTGTCCCCAGTCACTTATAGTGAAAGTGCATTAGGAAGTGATCTTTTCATGGCCAGTATGAAAAAAGAGGAATGATCACAACAAGCGAAACCTGTTTCAGTGTGCACTTGACTATTTACTAGAGACAGTTTTTGAGAGCTGTAAACTTCTCTTTTGCATTCAAAAAAGAAGGAACCTCCCAGTTGTAAAAAAAAAAAAAAAAGAAAGAAAAAACAAACCACCAGATGGATAAAGTAAGAGAGATGTGATGGAGGTTTTCCCCACTTGGTCCCCATGTTTTGCTAATGTTTGCTTATGTGTGCTTTTCCCCTTTATCTTATAATATACTGTATATGACAATGTTACAATTAAAAAGTGACAACAAATCTGAGGGGTTGATTTTTAAGGGGAAATCAATGATGAAACTGGTCACAGTTGGGAAACTCAAATCGAGATCAACAACAAAATCTCAACAACTGTTCTTTGTCCAATTATCATGTCAATCTCCACATTTCTAACAGATCCCTCTGAAAGAACTACAAACTTCAGGAACCAATCAGGATAAGTGAATAATCCGGATACAAGTGTTCACCAAACACCACAGAGTGCAGAGTGTTTACATTTTTAGCACTCAAACTCTGCCAGAAGCTCAGTTTACACTCACAAAGAACAACATTCATTTCACGATTATGTAATCTTGTTTTTTAGTTAATAAAGTTGTCAAAATAGACCAGTTCAAACTGTACCTCGACTGTGACAGCTAAGATGTCCGTCTCTCCCCTTTGTTTAATGAGCTGCTGCGGCATATAAACATACATTAGTGTCTCTCGTCCGAAGCTTGTTCTGCCGCCAGTCCTGACTTAGAGACTTTTCATCCATAATTGTCGGGTGTTTCCTGCAGCCCAGTTCATTTACAAGCAAATAAAGCCTGGCTCTCCTGCCATCTATGATTCTTGTTTGTATGAAGTAAAATAATTACTTCTAAAATC
Source organism: Lutjanus campechanus (assembly GCA_027495735.1). NCBI lineage: Eukaryota > Metazoa > Chordata > Actinopteri > Lutjaniformes > Lutjanidae > Lutjanus > Lutjanus campechanus. The sequence goes on along the minus strand of JAJHUR010076530.1, from coordinate 21,886 downwards.
AAGTTGTTTATCAGTTACACCAAGCCAATTACTGCTGGAGTTATTTATTTTCTGTCTATTAAAAGCAACCAGTTATTGCTCAGTGGATGAAAGGCAGCTCTCGCCGCTTCATACTTTTTAATCTGGCTGTGAGACGCCACAGATGGACAGAAATAGCAGGTAAACACAGTCTCTGTGACCAGGTAAGACTTTTTTTTTTCCTTACCAGTATAATGTGTACCAATAATGGGCACTGGGATGAAGCCATAGCAGAATAAACAAGGGAGAAAAGGGAGTAAATTGCTGCATCATTTCTCCAGTCATGTGATGTTTGCAGTTTTTCATGGAAAAAATACTTTGCTGTGGGCAAAAATAACAGCACTTGACCAAGAAACATTTCTGGTATTCATTGTTAAATGTCAAAGATAATTTTTTAGGGGCTTTTTTTCCTGAGGCTAGTGTATTTTTTTGAATCGTCTGCGATGGGAATTCTGCACATTTACGCTTAACTACAAACAGCAGGATCATGACGAGGTGCTGAGCGGTTATTCTGTGCTGAGCGCTGCATGTTTGGTGTTGTTTATGGTCACCAAGAGATGAAGAATGTTCAACTTTGTGTAACTTTGTCACTGTCACTTTTACCCAGCTGTCCGATCACAGTCACATCCTACATGTACATGTTCTCAACAAAGACTACAAGGAAGAGAAATTAATACTGCTGGTCTCTTGAGTATCCATATCTGTACCAAATGTTAAGGGCCAGAGCAAATACTCTAAACACCTTTTGCCAACATTTTTATATTCGGTATTTGTACACATCATAGCAACCAAAGCATCTCAGCTGAAAAGTTGCTCTCTCAAGTGTTCCCAGCTGTTTTCAAAAGAGCTCCTTGAGTTTTCAGCTGGGAAAAACTACTTTGGGGGACACGGACCCTCACTCTGCCCTGAGTTTTAAGACTATTCTTCACTACAAAGGTACTGTAAGTTAAATGGAGGTGGGCGGTGAAAACAGTTACAGCAATTTTACCTTCAGTTTATCAAACTTGTCGTCGACGTCTTGTAACCAGGACATGAACTGCCTGGCGTTGAATCGGTCCCTCACTGATGTTTTGCCATCGTCACTCTGTGAGCCGAACACAACTCGTCAAAAATACAGTAATTATACATGTTTTAATGATTAAAGAAACAACACAAGACTGCTGAAGAACATCACAGGTGTAACTAATGACCTCCATGCTGCTCACCTGCACGTCTTGAGGCATGTTGTACACTTCAGCATCCAGTAAAACTGTACAGGCACTGAAAGGCAGAGCCTGATTGGCCAGTGTTCTTGCTGCCCGATAATGGACTCGTAAGACTTCCTGTTCATTTGAAACAATCAGCTTTTCCTGAAGTGGGAGAAGAAAATAAGTCAAATTACTACTGTACAACCAACCTTATACTGTATGCAGTGTTAAAACATCTGTACCAAGAATCTTGATGCCCTGTCTTTAAGAGGGTACAAGAACATGCCACACAGCTTCAAAACATTGAGAGGCTTTCCAAAAAAGGCATTTTTACAATTTGTTCTATTTTCAGCTGCTACAAGTGGCACTAAAAATGTCTAGAGGCACTCAACCCAACCCAAACAAAAAGCACCCAGAGTAGAACAACGTACCCTTTCAATGCTGTGCTGAAGCCGTAGTTTCATACGGACGACCTCTTGTTGTTTGAACATCTCTTTCAGCTGCTCAGGTAATGATGGAGGTGGAGTTATCTGTTCAAACGATGGAGAGGGAGACAGTTCAAAACACTTAATCAAACTTAATATGATGTCTTAATATGATGTCTGATGAGTCAGCATGCAGGTATCGGTCAGAAAAAGATATTTATGAGGTCAGTTTCGGTCTTTTCATTATAGTGAGGAAATTAAATATTCACAGCTCATTTAATCGGGTTGAAATTTCTTCAGATTTAATTTTCAAGTTAAATCATATAATACTAGCCAGGTTGTCAGGAAAGAGAGACAATTAAAACAGAATGGTCAATGGTCAGAATGGTTAATTTCTTACAAGTCATTGTCAACATAACAGCACTTTACTAATGTTTAATGTTAAAGTCAACTCATGTTTTTATCAGTAATTGACAACTGCAACTGTGTTTATTTATTTATTGTATCATTCACTGTATTTTGTGTCATTGCATTTTTTTAATTGTATTTAGTATATTTCATTGTATTTTAAACGCCTGACCAGGGACAAAGACTGCAAATTAGCTGAAGCTAGCCGTCTTATATGCATCACATTTTCCCTTTTTTGTGGCAATGTATCGTCCCTGCCAAATAAACATTAAAATAAATAAATAAAGTTGTCATATTGACTTTTAAGGTGTGTTGATTCATCATTATGCCCACCCATGCATTGAGTAACATGCAAGAAAAATTTGCACCTTAAAAGCTGCCAGTAGACTGAGCAGCACAGTGACTTAAATATTTTTTTCCTCTAGTCTGGTCTAGCTTAAATTGACTTGTGAATAAGAAAAAAGCTTCAAAACATCCTTTGATTCAATATTCACTTTTCTGACAGTCTTTATTTGAGATGAATTTGCAAACAAACTTTTGAAAGCCAGCCTGTTAATCTCGGCCAGCTTGTGCAGCAGCCACAATGTCCGCAGGAAGTGAAACCTTGCATAGCTACGTTTGCATGGCCTACCTTATTAGATAAACTTGACCTCTACCTGCACTGCAACTTTTCCTTTGAATGGATGTTTCAAATGCAGCTTCATTTGCTTGGTACGAAAAGGCAAATGAAATCATTCAAAAAACAAACTGCTTCTATTCATTCACCTATACTGCTTAATGCCAAGCTAATTACAACCTACTACAACCATGTATCACCTGATGCTACTTATGGAGATGTGTAGCTGACTGCCTCGTAATATTCTCAACATGATGAAACCATTCATGAAGTCAGTCCAATATTTGTGTGATTAGTTATAGTTGACTAATGTATGTAAACTTAACCGTGCTTGTACATGCATGTGCACGTCAAAGGTGTGCTCCAGTACTTAAATAACATTACCCTTCTGGGAGTACACGTGAAGAAATGTAACTGTCACTCTGCATCACCAGTGCTACATGGACCAAAGTAAGGAAATCTAATTCTGGTGGCTGACAGCAGGCCCTTAAAAAATATTTTGCAAAAAAATGAATGAATGTGTGACTTAAACAGGCAGACCAGAGTCTGATCGACTGCTTCCACAGCATCCTAAACAAACCAAACTGAACAGGCAACGATACCAGAGAAAGGACAACATTATCATATCCAGTTAAAAATGAGAATTGTCTTTTTGAACCCAATATGCTGGAGTACAGGCTCGCTGATGTTTTAAGCTGCAGGCTCTTCCTCAAACAGCTTCTATGGCTTCCACTGAGGAAGAGCCCGGAAAGAAGAGCTTGAAATGCCGTGCAAATAAATGCTTTAAACGGCTCTTTGGTGTGTGTAGATCACTCTTTATCTATACAGTATCTTTGTGATCCAGCACCCATCTCATTTGGTATATGGACATACGAGTCTTTTTCATTGCTTTTGGAGTACACGGCCAAGACATCACAAAAATGTGTGCAAAATTAGGTAAGAATTGTTTCCTATAACATAAGGACAGACCAATTAACATTGGTATCCCATACATCTAAGAATCCGACGTTTTCCACAGATCTGAAAAGAAACAAAGAACTCACTGTTGGTATGCAGAGCTTGCTGAGTGGGTTCCCATCTAGGAGGTATGATCCGTTGAAGGTCACATATTCATCATAATACTGCGGTGGTTGGGGGGTGACGCTGCACAACACTTTGCGCTTCTCTTCGATCTTCTTGCGGATGTGTAGGAACTCATAGTACGGGTTGGCCCTCTCTGTCTGGTAGGGTTCGATCTCCTCCAGCTTTACAGAGTCCACGATGGCAGCCAGAGACTGCTGTCCTCTCTCCTTCTCCTGCTGAATTGTGGAGCTCGACTGGGAGGTCGACACTTTGGGCATCTTTCTCTTGCGTGGATGCGGCACATGGATGTCCACGTCCTCATCTGCAGAGCGAACCTTGACTTTCGACCCTGAAGTGTCTGAATCCCGGTCTCCAGACTGTGGAGAGGAGCTCCCTGAGGCGCTGCTGCAACTGCTACTGCTACTGCTACTGCTGGAGTCTGTCTGAGCTGCCGTCTGGATGGTGCTTTGACTCTGCTCTTCTCCAGATGAAGATGACTCTGGTTTTTCCTCGGCAGGCGTCACCTCCATCGGTTCTGAGCTGCACTCTGCTTTAGATTCAGAAGAGCTGTCTGTACCCAAGTTGCCCTCGGCTGACAAACTCTCAGCTGGAACAGAGGCTGAGTTGCTGTTGTTCTCTGAGCTCTGTGGGATGTCAGTTGTCTCTTCAGTCTTGTGTTCAGGGCTCGCACTAGAGGATGCCATAAAGGTCGTACTGTCCTTTTTCTCCACCTGTGCAGCATCGAGACATGAACCTGCAGCATCACTGGAAGGTCTTGATTTCTTGCCATCTTGGTTATTTACATCCATATCCTCTTGAGAACATTCAGACTCAGAGTTTGTTTTGCTAAAACCTGGCAGGGACTCCCCTGAAGAGGAGGCGGGAATGTGCGAGCTGGTGGACGGTACAGGACTTCCTACACCTTCTGTTCTCAAGCTTTCTGACACAGTTTCCATGCTCTCCTGTTCTGCTCTATCAACACTCTCAAGAAGTTTGTCTTGATGGTCAGAAACATGCGTGGTACCAGATTCTGTCTGCATGTTCTCCACACCAGAAGCAGTGACTGGTTCCCTTGGCTGGGAGGCTTTTGTGTTTGTGAGCACTGACGTCTCTGCATTTGCGCAAGCTGATGGTATCAATGGTTGATCAGAGTCCTTGTTGGTACATTCTGCTTGTGAATTGTCTGACAGACACTGGACCTCTTTCACAACAGGAGGATCAGAGGAAGAAACCGCTTTCTGCTCTGTTGACACTGCTTGAGAGCCACTACACTCTGGAAGGTTTTTAGTCTCAGGGTCGGTTAAACTACCAGGAGTGCCCCCTTCTCTCTCAGACACTGAATCAGACCCTGAACTCGTACACTGTTGACTCGTGAGGCCCTCCTCTGTCTCTGCTGAGGCCTCTCTTCTCACCTCCTCAGTAGGCTGGCTGGATTTTGGCAGGTTTTCAACAGCTTTACCTTCAGTTGATGAGTTGGCGTCCTCGTCCAGAATAGCCCTGAGGTACGGTGATTCATGTCTCCCGGACAGCAGTGTCCGATTGCTTTGTGGCACATCTGGAAGACAATCTTTATCGTGAACAGACGGCGATCTGGTGGCTTGGATGACAAGGGAAGACTGGAGGAAAGCGGATTGCGAGTCTGAGGCTTCCAGGTTCATGTCAGAGTCATACTCGACGTGTCTGGGTGTTAATGTTGTCGCCTGACACGAATCCTCTGAGCTGGCAACAGAAACTAAAGACACAGACCTGGACATGAGGCCACAGCGCTCACTTTCTGGTCTGGGTGATCTGGTCAGGCAGTTCTCCACAGCAGACATGACCTTTGCACTGATGGAAGGCAGAGTCTTCCCATCGAGCGACATTGTTCTGGGGCTGGCACTGTCCTTCAGGGGTTTATCTCTGCTGTGGACATCAGATGCTTCTGAACTTTTCGAGCGCATGAGCTCTTTGCTCAAACATGGCTCAGCCTTCGTTCTGTCTTTAGGTTTGGACTTCCCTGGATCAGCCAGAGGTCTCTGTTTGAGCCTCTCTCGCTCTTTTTGTTTGATTTTCTCCAGGTGTTTGCGATGCCACTGCTCAATCTCCTGGTCCTTGAGGCTGAGCATGCGCTCAAAGCTGGTCTGCATCAAGTCATCATTCACTAGCCTCTTCTCTTTGGGCTTGGCATCTCGTGTTGCTGGCAAGGCTTTGGATTTGGCCTTGTCTGCGTCCGTCTCATTGGGTTTGGCCTTGCTGTTTTTGGCCTGTTGGGAGCGATCTTTGTGCCGGTCCTTATCCTTGTCCTTGTGTTTATCTGAGTCTCTGTCCCGGTCTCTCCGGTCGCGATCCTTCTCTGGTGTTCTCACAACTTCCTCCTTTGATTTTGCAGATAAGGATTTGCTGGTCTCTGACAGATAGCTCTTCTTCTCTTCTAAAAGCAGCTTCAGATTGGAGCTTGAGGAATCTTTTATTTTGTCTCTCTTTTTCCTGTCACAGTCTTTTTCTTTTGAGCGATCTGATTTACTATGATCTGTGGTCTTCTCCAGAGGTTTTGCTTTCTTATCAGAGTTTGTGCGCTCCTTTTCTCTGTGATCACCAACACCATATTCTCTGTCCTGCCTCTCCCTATCAGAGCGTTTGTCGAACTTATCTTTATTTTTTCTGCTGTCCTCATGCTTTTTTGATGTGGATAAAGATTTCAGTTTCTCATTCTCTTTGTAGTTTTTATCTCCAGGCGAGTGGGAAGAAATTGCTGCAGTTCTTTCTTTTTCCTTCCAACGATCCACTGAGTTCTGCGGTTCGGCTTTGTCAGAGTGCTCTGCCTTAACCTTTTTTTCCTTGTCAGGATGCCTTTTCTCCATTTTTTCTGAATCCTTCTCCTTTCCTGGGAGCCTCTTGTCAGTTTTCTCGCGTGAGCCTTTTTCAGAGGGCTCCAGCTGTTCTTGATCAGCTGTGATCCCACTTATGGGTTTCTCCTCTGTCTCTTCTTTCATGCTGTTGCTCTGCAGCGTCTCCTCAGGAATCCGCCCTGAGCCGTGGCAGTCCACTCTCTCGTCACGCTCACTCGGCTTTGAATCCTTTACCTTCTCCTCTTTACCAGCAGCAGCAGCCTCCTTCCGCTCTTTTTTCACGGCCTTGTCTTTCTCTCGCTCCTCTCTCGGCCTCTTCTCCTTGCCACTGGAGTGTTTCTCCTTTGCATTTCTCTCATCTTTGACAGGAGAGGAATCGGAGGTCTTCTGAAGCGAACTGTTGTCTTCACCTTCCTTTTTCACTGGCAAAGATTCATCTGTCTCATCGCTTTTGAAAAAATTTTCCTTCCAGAACTCTCTGTCAAACTCCAAATTCCTGTGGCTGTCTTTCCTGGCCTCCTTCTGCCTGTGCCGGCTCCGCTCTGCCTCATACTCCCTCCTGTGTTTGTCTTTCTCCTTGTGTTTAAGTTTATGCTTCTTTACTACTTTGCCATCTAGGTCGGTCTTCCGTAAGGCACCTTCAGCACTGTCTATACTGTTTCCTATGCTGCTGTCTTTGTATGGACTCGAGTGGCCATCGTCACCATCTAAGCTGGAGTCTTTCTGCTGATGTTTGCTCTTTTCCTTGTGCTTGCAGCCCTTGGTGCTTGAGCCTTCAGTGCAGTAGTCTGCGTCTGTGTAGTGGTTGAATTTGACACCGTCCACCGGACAAGAGCTGTCACTGATGGAAATGCACATCTTAGTATTTTCCTGTTTGAGTGGTGTTTGCTTGTCTGTCAGGTTGTGGTTCAGTTTTGGAGATTTTATTGATGACAAATGGAAGAGGTGGACGGATGAGTCATCTTTCGGACTGAAAGACATCTTGAAGGAGTCTTCCTCCCGACCCTTTTCTGCACTGTCAGACACAGTTGCGAGAGAGAGGACTAAAGTTTTGCTGTTCTCTTTCCCGTCCTCTTGGTTCTCCTTGTTTTTATTCTGGCTTTTGCTCTTCCTCTTCACTTTGCCCTTGTCCTTTTGCTCTGCATTCTCCTTTTTAGACCTCGTATCCACCTTGACGCTCTCCGAGCTCTGAGAGCAAGTCGGGGAGTTCCTTTTCTCTGGAAGGCTCTCCATTTCGTCGCTGGAGGTATCCGAGCTGCAGTGGACACGAGACGTCTTCTGCTTTTTGGACTTGGAGGAGGAATCCCCTTTGCTGCTCTGCTTTCCTGCCACATGATTCCTATCTTTGTCCTCCTTCTCCCGCTGCCGTAGTTCCCTCCGGAGGATGTGTCTGTCGTTCAGGGCTTTACTGAGGTCCTCCTCCTCTTCCTCGTCCTTGAACTCGTACTCATCCAGCCCTGGCACAGATGATGACGCTTTTGTGACCGGTTTGCCATCAGAGTCCTTTTCGGTATCAGAGTCGTCCATGTTGTCGTCCACACTGGATGGATTGACGGACGGTGGGTCTTCAGACTCTGCAGAGAAGAGACAATCAATGTTAAAATGATACAATCTAAGTCAATGAAGATATTAAAGACTACATTGTATATTCTCTAGGACAACTTGAATTTATTACTTCTTCCCTTGGTAGAAAAAGAAAAAAAAGTTCTCAACATACAATAAAATCTTTAGTAGTGTGTATAAAATTGCCAAAACAGTTGCACTTCAATGAATATAGGTGGAGTAGAGGCCTATATTTAAGCCCCATCTGGTCCATCTATTATGAAAAACATGTACACGTTCTACTGTGAGGAGCAGTAGACAAGAATGTCCTGTAATATTACAGTTAGCATGTTAATATTTGACTATAAAAGGGAGGTCAGTCAAACACTACAGCATTCTCTGCATACCTGAAGAGCTGTCATCTTGGTCCGACAGTGGCACCTCTCCCTTTAATAGCTGTTCCAGCTCCTGAGAGTCTGCCACGTCCACCGGGCGCTCGCCACGCTTGTTGGCCTGGAAGGCGTTACCACCGTGGCGTAGTAGCAGTTTCACAATCTGTATAAAATATAATGAGAATTGTGAATCTCCAGACAAACACTGAGACTGCAGACAGACATACAAAACAGTGAGTGTGTTAACATGCTCACTGGTATCCTGGTTTTGAGCTTTATACTCTTATTATATTCTGGATATGATGGTTACATGGAACATGAAAAACTTGCTTATTCATATCCCTGTAAACACGATGATATCAGCATCCAGATTTCTGATCGTCTGCCTGCAGGTGTGTCTTGATTTCTCACCATCTCAGTCACTACGGGATGGTTCATGAACCTGGATCAGGTGTTTAGATACCACAATATCCTGTTTTTTAATGAATCATCCAGATAGTGTATTTAGGTTTCTTAAAACTGGGATTACTCTTATCTGGGCTTCTGACACAAGGGATAAGCAAACTATAACCCCAATACTCCCAAAACCTGATCGTAACCACAATACTAGTGTGCATATAATTGCATTCAGTGTTTGTCATGAGTTAAACAACAAAATGGCAAAAGCTTAAATAAATGATTTAAAAAAAATGTATTGCAACTCATTCCAGTCCAGTGTTGTTAATATATTATGACCCTCAATATTTTTCTGAGCACTACGTAGGATAATTGATTGGATGCAGCAGTATTTTCTAATCTTAAAAAGATGGGAGAACATCGACTGTGACAGGAAAACATTTTACAAACTGACTGATGTAATATTTTACACATGGTGCATAAATGTATGCACAATTAGGCATGGGGATTGAGAACCGGTTCCAAATTGTCCAGCTGATCTGAATTCTATGTCTCTGAGCTTATCCATCACTTTTATCAATGCTGGCATGTTTTTCTGACAGTTGCACATTAAAAAAAAGATTATGATGTCAAACTCATGCATCTATACAGCTGGAAACTTGCAAACAGAAGGAGTCATGAAGGAAGAATGGTCCAAAGCATGGCTTCAGTCCATGAACAAAGAAGACAATGGTTCTAGAGTCTAATGTCTGTATAATTCTGATTCCAAGTAAGGGTGGAAACAGCAATATGCTAAAACATCTCTCTACGCAACATGGGCTTAAATTCCAGGAATGCCATGTATTTGACACTTGCACAAGAGTGCCACCGCTTCCCAACTGAGCAGCTGGTCTGATTTTGGTCTGATTTTTTCTTTGATTTCTTTAACTCTGGTTTAAAATTTAACAGGCATCAAACAGTGGAGCTTTTGCACACCTGAGTCACATGCATGACTTTTTTTCCCCCCTCTACACAAAAAAATGTATCAATAGTCAAGAAGGGAATCAATAAAGAATTGGACCAATAAGCAAAATCAATAATGGCATTGGTATCAATAAAATGTCATCAATTTCCATCCAAGCACAATCATGACTCGTGGCAAGAAATCCTTCTCCCATCCACCTCTTTGACCAGGTGGTGTACAGGTAGACATTCAGGTGGCTTCGCTGTCCAAATGTATTTCTGTGATGTTTTATTTTGAAAAGCTCCGTATATTTTGCATTTTAAACATTTCTTAACTGAACTTTTCTCAACTGAGATCAATTTTTTTAAAATTATTATCTTTTTTTAAAATAATCATTATACTACAACTGTAAATGTCTACATACAGTATATCTACAATATATTTTAAAAGAAATGTACACTGGGACATATTTGTGTCCATTCTGTATCAATTTCAGACATGCAAGACATGTGCAAAAGTGTAATTTACTTCCAAGTGCTACATTGCTGTGGCAGGACAAACTAAGAAAGTGAAGCTCTTACATCTTTATGCCCACTGCTTGAGGCATCATGGAGTGGCGTGTCGTCATCCAGACCCTGCGTGTTCACCTCCGCACCCGCTGCTATTAAGACCTTGGCCACATCGTAGTAACCAAGATTACAGGCTTCATGAAGAGGAGTCCAACCTGAGGACAGAAAACAGCAATGCCAGAAAGTTGTAATTCATTTCAACTTTCACAAACCATTTTTCTCAATTTGACATAAAAAGATTTTTTTTAAATAAATTTCTGTTGGGACAACAGGCAGGTAGAGAGATAAAATGAAACCACACAACAAAAAACTCAACACATGCATATTCTGTAACAAGCAGACTGATGTCGGTTTTGTTATCTCATTGCCTTTGAATAAGCACCTGCTCATCAGCTTCATGTTATTAATAGCTTCCATACAGACATGATGAAGGCTGTTAAATGATCTCCTCCTGGGGACACCGTACCTGCAAAGTCTTTGACGTTGACATCGGCTCCCAGGCTAATGAGCTCTTTAACTTGCTTGGCGTCTCCCCGGATGGCAGCCATGTGAAGGGGAGTCTCCCCTCGCTCATTTCTCTTGTTGACCTTGTCCTTCTGTCGAGACGAGGCGCTGCTGGGGACTTTCTTCTGCACAGGGGTCGTTTGTGAGGGGTGACTGGGAGTAGAGTCTGGACAAAGGCGGGCAGAGAGAAAAGTGCTTAATTGATGCCTGAAGCAGAAGCCTGTCAAAGGGTTGAGATAACTACCTGCATTAATATGCAGGGAAGATGTAAGACTATGCTTATGCGTCTGTGTGTTTCAGTTGGTATTTGATAAAGGCATTGTTCCCCATTTTGGGAAATACCCTTATTACTTTTTTGCTGAGTCAGATGAGAAGATCAAAACCAATCACACATAGGAATCAGTATGCAAACAATGCCATCAAACTTTTCAGATTAAAAGGAGGAAACACTTCCACTTCATTTAGCATGAGTAAAGTCAGTTTCAGTTCATGTTAACATTACATTAACAACAAATGTGATTGTTTGGGGCAACTGGCATTGCTTGGTAGCAAACTATGCTCCACAATCTTTGCTAAGGCTAAACCCTAAAAGTTATCATCTTTAGGCTAATGCAATGCAACTACAGCTTGTAGTAGTGAGCTACCATCCTGACTCCATACCGTCCAGTCTGTCATGTGCCATCCAAATAAAACAGTGTTTTTAGTCAATATTTCCAGTGTCAATAAATTTAAAGTACTGCTGCACTGCAGAAATCACTTTTGCACTCCATTACTGTCCAGACATGGGCAACCTGGTTCTCTGACAGTAATTTGCATCAGGCTTAGTCAGTAACCCCCTCAGTCTTTTGTTCAAAAGAGTTTTTATTTGAGGTAGCGGAAAAAAAAAAAAAAAAGATAGTTGAATTTAAATATTGTTTTTGTTATTTATCGGGTTATTGAATTGGGCATTATGAATCAAGTAATTTTACTGATATTAGGATCAAAAAATGACCTCTGGTATTGTGGCATCCCTAATTACATATCTGTACATTTGGTGTTACAACTGCCAGTTAGCTTAGCATAAAGATACGAAACCAGGGCAAACAACTAGCCTAGGAAGAGAAAGCTAACAAAATAGAAATCGTCCCACAAAATCTTTGGATTGTGGACAAAAAGTGACATTTCGGGACATCAGCTTGGACTTTGGGCAATACTGATCCACATTATTCTGACATTTTATAGACCAAACTATTAATTGAGTAATTGAGAAAATGGCTGACAGATTAACCAATGATGAAAAAAATCATTAGCTGCAGCCCTATGTGTATAGGCAAAGGAGCTTATTTCCCAAGATGTCAACCTGTTCCTTTAATGAGCAAGGCATTTGATTGAGCAACCACAGTGACACTGGTTTTACTGGAAACCTGTGTTTACTTGTGTCCGTGTGTCATTTCCACAGGTACGTACTAAGGGACACTGCCTTTTAACTACTCAGAACCTTTTATTTACAAAAACGTTCTCAGTCAACATCTCTGGTTACAGATTTGATGTAAACAGCACAATATAAAGAGGAAAATATACAGAGCAGCTTTCTTTCCAGTTCAACAGCTACATTAAAGACGAGACATTCTCAAACAACCTTGAAATCTTTGAGAGCATGTTCAGAAACATGACTCATCCAACAGTAAATATACTGTGAGCCATCTTGAGGATGTGGTTAAGGTGAGAGGGCAGGCACACAAACCTGGACTGTTGGCAGTCATCTGCATTAGGAGAGCCATCTGTTTGCGCTCTGACAGAGGATACCCAAACAAAAGGTTGGCCTGGGACTTCTTGCCCCCTGCCTCCTTTTTCACTTTCTTCTTGTCTGGTCCATCTTTATCTGCAATAAAACCAGGAAATATTTTAGTGAATAGTCCAAAAAGGAGTTCAGTTTCATTTCAAGAGGCAATTTCATCGTCACAGTGACACAGTTTTCCTCCTTCTCTTGTATCTGCACGCTGAGAAACAGATGACAAGCATGAGGTTTGAAAAAGGGGACAAAAAAAGAAGACAGCATTCTTTTAAGCCAGCCAAGTACAGACGGCACTCCTCGAGCCCCCCCACCCCCCACCCCACCCTGAATGTCTCTGTCGGTCGGTTGTTACTAAACACAGACATGCGTTAGCTCTAACGGGCAGATGCAGGGCGAAAACACACACACGTGCATGTGTGTATGTGTGTTTGCAGCAGCATAGTGGCGCAAAAGTGGGTGACGTGACTTGAAGAGGACACGGGGGCTGAGGATCGGGCTGCAGCGATTACCTGCGTATATCCTGCAGGGAGGCACTAATCTCTCTCCCCAGGTCTCACTCGACTGGCCTGGGTCTGAGTCATCTACAGTGCAAAGCAGAGAGGAGGGGGAGGGGAGGAGGGGGAGGTGGAAGGGTGGGAAAGCACTGCATTAACGCTCACTCTCTCTCTCACCCTCCTCGTCTCACATGTACTCATATACAGACAGGCACTCCACGCACAGATTATGAGTCATGGCAACACAGGAGACAAGAGAGAAGATCCAATCCGCGGTGGTCAGTGGAGTCATTTACTTCCCTTTTTTCTACAGCTGTAGCTCCACACAGGAGCTGAGAGGCACTATGGGAAAGGAAAGGCTGCCCTCCGTGCTAGTTTAGCTTTATAACCTGTGCGACATAAATTATACTCGGGTGAATTCAAAATTGATGGTTGTCGTCTGTTAGAATGACGCAGGACCACACAATGAAAATCATTATGTTGAGGAGATGAAGGCAAACCTACCGGACCTCAAGCTAGGGCTGTAAAATGCATTACTGTACTTCATTTTCTGTAATTATGGCTGTACAATATACTAACCTATTTTTACCTCTCAAATCTGATGTAAATATGCAGTTCAACTTGTAGCTAAATGACAGAAGCAGAATAGTTTATTTACACAAGTAGGAGAGGTAAGATTAAGACTTAAGTTCACAATGTGAAGCTGAGCACATATCTCCAGCATATCTCCTCCACAGTTACAGGAACTCTAAATGAATCATTATCATCGCATATCTCATAACTGCACAGGAAATACTATGTCTGAAAGGAGAACAAAAACATTCTACAGTTATTGAATTTACGCATAATATATTTATGTCAAGAAATTCCATAAAAAGACCAAAACATGAGTGATGATGCTCAATATTGACAATGTTAAGAGCATTTACATTGATCTTCAGTGTTAGAGATTTAGATCCTTTCTTTGACCTAAACAAATGCGTAGAAGGTAGGTTCATTATTAACATTCAAGCTGTCAAGTCTATCAAATATCTCCTCACTCCAACCTCAACAACTGCAGCTGACATCCACAGACAAGTTGTTAATTAATGCTAACGTAAAGTACATGCTAATTGTAATGTTACCTCCTTGTCAAGGCTAGCTTGGTTTAGACCACTGCCTGTAAATAAAGATGGATACAGCGTCTTCACAAATTTTTCCAGATATGAGCACCACCATCATGTCATTTAGAGCCAGAGTCCGTATTGTAGGGATCGAGGTTGGAGCTGCAGTATCAAGGTTCTACCCACACACCCAGCAGACTCAATTGCAAGCAGGAATCAGCTGCCAATCATGAAGAGAAACCCTCTTTCTATAGCATCAAATCACTAATTAAAACCAAACTGATTAGAAAAATGGACACTTCAACAAGCATCAGCTTAATAAGAACAACCTAAAGTGACAGAAACCATCTTTGGTAAAAATGTATTAAACTTCCTTTATGCTGATACTTTAGTTTGGCCCATGTCCCCTCTGTTAACACACAAGGACAGGGTTTATGACTTATACTGCAGCCAGCCACCAGAGATCACTCAAGATGTTTTGGCTTAATTTTTTGGGAGCTGTCATGTCATCCATCCACCCATGTCTGCTGGTGTTAATTTGTCTAAACCATTGCTATATAAATGTTTATATGTAAAATATAAATATATATATAGCAATGGTTTAGACAAATTAACACCAGCAATCATCTTCATAACCCCATGACTTCACAACCATTTCCCAATGCTGGGGTTCCCTATAGTTCCCCTTCCAACAGATTTCAGTCTGTACAACCATATCTAGGGGTCAATCAACCTGATGTCAGCCTGTGATTAGCCTGTTCCCTTTTTGAGGTAATGTAACATCTGAATCTGACTCCTGCTACTCTGTGCTGCTGCTCTCCGAAGCAGACATTTCAGTTTAACTGTAGCATCTGTCACCCAACTAAGTATTGATAACATGCTTACACAGTGGGTGATCGGAGTATGCCTGAACACCATGTTCACACCAACTGCGCAATAAGCAAAAGCCTAGGTATATACAGTAGCAGGACGTTGTATGTGCAATCAACAATATGCAAAATTACAATAAACAAAATAAACTACAGTGTCAATATTCACAGTGTGAATCACTAATGTGTTATTAATAGTTTTTGTACAACAATGGGGCTCCATGACAGAAATAAGCTTGATCGGGCTTCAACTACACAGACTACATGTGTTAGTAAATTGTTGGTTTTGATCTTTTCATGGAATGTGTTGACAATGACGAAAATACAGAATATCACCAGCCTTATCTTTAAAAGGAAAAAAGGAAAACAAAGAAACAATGCAGTGCATCGGGAAAAAGAGGGAAATCTATTATTATGTTACAGAAGCGTCGAAAGCACCAACTTTTAATATTCATATGAAAGCTGGCATTCAAACATAACCACATTTAGAATGATTTTACGCTATACTCATGTGTTACAATTGGCTTCCCCCCCCCCCTTCAAGTCTCATAATACTACTTGGTTTATATATATGTTGGTATTCAACACACAAATTTCTCAGCATGGTCAGATTTGGATCCTGTTGCCAAACTGACCGAAACCCTTTGACCTACTATCAGTCCCTGAAGAAAATGTTCAACAATAGGCCACCAGGGGGCAGTGTGAGGACATGGCAGCCAGCCAGCAGCATGGCTGAAAGAGGGGCAGGGAGGAGTGGCAGCAGCTCTTACCGGTGTCAGAGTCTCGCTCTTCGGTCCGGAGCGGACTGGTAGTGAAGGAGAGCTTGCGCTTCATGGAAGACTTTGCTTTCCCTTCCTTCCCCAGCAACTCACTCCGGTCCAGTTTCGGAGTTTTGGTGAAAGGGGACAACTTGTCTTTGCTCTGTCAGAGGTGAGGAGGAAATTAAAAAAAGACAAAAATCAGACGTAAAATACAACAAAGGTGTGGTCACATAACAAATAAACAGCAGACCTATTTAAAAAAAGATCTGTTAACTAGCTCAACGATAAAAGGGTTGAGCTCCGTGTGCAGATAGTGTTTCAGATGTGACTAAAGCTTGTGAAAACATGGCACTAACATAACAAAGTGCACATGATTAAATTACAGGCTGTATTATGTCACTGCAACATATTGTTTGGGTCTTGCAGGCAGCAGGTTTGCCGGTATGACTCACTAAAATCTTATTCCCAAGGCAGGGTCTCTGCCAAGTAAAGAGCAAAAGATCAGGAGTGACTTTTTTTTTTTCTTTACACACAGAAATAAAAAACAGGAGAAAGAAGTTTGTTGTAATAGTACTGTGAAAAATGTGTCAATTTTCACACTGGTGCAAGTTGAACTCCTAGAATAGAATAGCATTAAATACTAATACTTAGATTAATGGCTTCCCTTAAGTCAGAATGAGTGAAAACAATTAAACCTCTTCCACCCTTAGTTCCTGGAAAATTACTGGGATAACCTTTCAGGCACCGCTAATGATTTTCACCATTCACTCACGCATGTCTTGCACCTTTGCACACATGCCATGGCAATGCCAGAATATATGGGGCAAGTAACAGCCCAGCAGATCATGGTAATGCAAGCCACCATAAAACTAATCGGAAGAAGATGGGGCAAGGCTTGGATGTACGTTTATCTGGAATTAGATTTAGGGTTGTTGAGT
This sequence comes from Lutjanus campechanus, assembly GCA_027495735.1. Lineage (NCBI taxonomy): Eukaryota > Metazoa > Chordata > Actinopteri > Lutjaniformes > Lutjanidae > Lutjanus > Lutjanus campechanus. The sequence goes on along the minus strand of JAJHUR010076530.1, from coordinate 5,057 downwards.
TTGTTTTATGAGGAGTTAATGAGCCAAATAAGCTTATCTTAGTTAAAAGAGCAAAACTTTAATTTACTCAATTTCTTGACACTTTGTAAGTTTATTTTGTTTATTGGGCGTAGTGAATGTACGCAATATATGTAACATAGTGAATTCGCTGCTTGCACACATCTCACAGTTGAGACTAAATAGGACGGGAGGACATGGGAGGGGGGACAAAGATATTGCCAACTGCTGATGATTGGGCTGATGATGGTCGACTGGAAAATTTTACCACATCGCCCAATCCTAGTTAGATTATTCATGAACATGGCAGGCAAGGAACTGTTTTTCCCTGGTGCTGTTGTAATGTAGTTAATATTCAACAAATTTGTAAGACACGGATGTTTGGATGTTTGGAGTTGACTTGACTCCCAAGTTTTGTGATTTGTTTGTTCATTCCATGTAAAAGCGTCTTTTGTCTGGACGTAACCCATGCTTGTCCCTGCAATGTTAGTACTTTAATTCACAGCACAGCTGTACCTGCATTTTCCCAGAAAAGTTATGAGGTCTTAATGTGGGAGAATGCTGCAACAGATTTTCAGGGTTTCTGTACGTTTCAACAAGTTACATTTTTAGACTTATTAAGGTGTAATTTAAGACTTATTTCACATCCTTACTGGCAAAAGTACACTTAACTCTTATTAAGTAATGCTTATAAATCAGTTGAATCCAAATTGCATAATGTAAGATGCCTTGTCCTTGTCATGTTTTGAAACAGCTCACCTATGTTGTCATTGCTCCAATACATTCTGACCAGACTGCACAGTTTGCATTAGTGGTTACTGCTTAACTTCATAATCCAATCCATCTTTAAGACCTGCAAAATCGTCTAAGACAATTGAAATTATTGGACTTTTTAAAAGGACCTGCGGAAACCCTGGACTTCCCTCACTATCAATCCCTGCTCCGATTTGCACGTGAACCCACACAGGAAATGTTCCTAAACATTTGAAGGACATATGTGTGAAAAGGGTTTTAGACAGACAAGCTACCCTTTACACTCACATTTTAATATTTCATGTGGAAGCAAACATTTCATTCACTCATTCTCACACATGCACACACACAAGTTATCATACAAAAAGAGGTGACATGTGGACGATTTATAAAGAAGACAAACAAAAACTATTACAGCTGAAGTATAAAAAGGGCTCTGCAAGTCTAACAAAGTTTAGTAACTGAGTCATGACCCTGTAGGTCTAATTTAATGAAATGGAGGACTCACCACAAACTATATACATTGAATAAAATCTTCCCTATATACAGAAGCATATTCGATGTTGAACACCACCACAGTACCACCACACTGTGGTATAGTTACATTTTCTTTGGTGACCAAAGTCTGGACCCATAATTAAGTAAAAAACACAACAACACCCACATCACAAGACAGAAAATGTCGAATTTGATCCCTCCCACTTGCAGCTGCTATTTGTTTTTATGGATATATCTTTGCTTTACACTGCTTCAATTAAAATTCTTTTGTATGTGCATGGAGAGGGTATCTGGACTCTTCACACTAAACTTACCATAATAAGGGTGGTGATGAGGGACATGGTGATGACACCACCCACTACACCAGGCCTAAACAGTGCAGCAGTAATATCAGTATTACCAAAATGTATGACCATCCCAGTTACCAGGTTCTTGCACTCTGATCTGCAGACAAAGCTTTTCCAGCACCAGTACTTTAGTGAGCTGCACTTTGGTGCAGTAAAATACATCTCTGGCAGGAGGAAAAATGTCTGCAGTGTGGTGCTTCTTTGATCTCAGAGAAGCAATGTGCCAGCTGTGCAAAGCTGAAGTGTCTGGCAGCGTTAAAAGTAGAGGAGCGTGAGGATGAGAAGCACTTCTGCCTTTAATATAAAAGCAGACAGAAATTGCCTCTTTTATTTATGGAGAAAATGATAAATAAGTAGTGTCAGTGTAACAATAGGGGGATAGGATTTCATTGCAGTCTCTCACTCACATACTACATACTCCATTAAGTACCTTGTACTTAAAATATGTGCATCAGTTGTTTTTTGATAGACAAGCACAGTGAAGCTTGAATAAATATTCACCGACTTGTCCTCAGAATACTGGTTGCGTGGTGGCATTAGTGAACTTCTGGTCCCCTCCCATGCAGATGTTTATTATTAGATTACTGGTGTATCACATCTGTTCAAATAACAATTTTAGCCTGCATTTTTGCATCTTGTGCCCTCCATGCCATGTGACAAACCCAAACTGTTAACATAGAACAAGATTTACCTAGTGGCACTGCTGACTAAGTAAATCCCTCAAATATTAAGGTGTTTTCAGACGGTGCAACAGGTAACCCTGATTAGATAGCCTGAAACAACTGGTCTCAACGAGCTAGTTGAGACCAGTTGACCAAGTTACAGGTAAGACAACTTCTGATCCAGAACATCTACTAAATGAACCTTGACATGAGATTATTTTGTTAATAGCTGTTTCCAAGGTCAAGAATGAACTCTGAACCTCAATTATTATGCCAACATGGACAAGTCATCCTTAAAGTGCTCTGAAAATTTTGTAATTTGATCATCTACAATTCCATGACAACAGGGCACACTCCATCTGCTGATGACGATTACGTTACATGATCACCATCTACTAAAAGGACCATGAGGTAAAATTATTTTATCAAGAGCTGGTTTCAAGATCAGGAATGAATTTTGAGCCTCGTCCGATTTTGTTCTTTGTGTCAGTATGATTTATATCACAATAAAAAGAAAATAAGCCAAAATTTCATGGAGCTTCATAAAGCACACATTCATTATACCTATTTAACATTGGAGGAGGGAAAAGTGAATGACAAGAAAAATAAATCTGGTACACTTCTTGTGTAAGTGTCATTTCTAGTGCAATTCTGGGCCTGTCTGCGCTCACGTACCTTCTTCCCCGCCTGCTTATCCACCATGGCTCCATCTCTGTCGCTCCCAGGTTTGGCCATGGTGCGGCACCTGACTAGCTGTGACAGCTACAGTACAGTAGGTTCATCATGCACCTGGAGACAGAAAACAACAGCAATGAGAAAGATTTCAACACTGCCACATCACAGTCAGAGTGGATGACTGGCCTAGTGTTGCTGCACCAGACACTGGCAAGAACAGGAGACATGTTTAAACGCAGGTACAATGAAATGACACAGAGGAAACTAGAGCCAAGTAAAGAAAGGTCACTTAACCCCAGAGAGGAGTGTATGAAACAGGACTGCTACAAAGTGTAACTCAGCTGTGTTTCAGTAATCTGGGATTTTTATTGAAATTTCCACTCCACTTCTGGGGACTGAGCTTAAAAAACAGGCAGGAAACAACTACACAAGATGGCATGAATCACAGCTTTAGGGACTCTTAAAGTTCTGTGAGGAAACGTCCCCCTTGCATGTTGTCACTGTGGCCTATTCATCAGTATAACCAAGCTTCTCTCTGATGTGGTTTGTGTTGTCAGTGTAGTAGCACACGCAGCACAGTCAATGGGGGCACTGTGGGCGCCTACAGGGAATGGAGAAAGTGTAACACCCAGCTGAACATGCGCAGTGAAGCAGACATGGTATGTGTCAGTTATCCTGTCACATGAAGACCGTCGTTTCCAGTCACAAGACCCTCTTCTTGAGTACTTTCAATGAACTCCCCCTCTTTTTTTAAACGCATGATTCTATCACAAACCACTTCACATTTGATTCTACAGAAATAGCATCTTTTGGCCCAATGAAAGTACCGCAACAGTAACTTCTATATTAGGAAACCTGAGAGCCACTGATTGCATGAAGACACCTCCAAAAATGAATGGGACAACCCCATTACTCAATATGCATCCAATTACAACTCAACTATAATCTATATAGTAGACGTTACCAAGAAATTCACACAGTACTGCTGCTGACACTGCAGCTGGGAGTAACCAAATTTTCACAACAATTGTGGGGATTTCTTCCAATCAGAATCTAATTTGCTTCATCAGGAATGAGTGCTTTTATGATCAAATAATAAATGTAACTGATTGATCCTTTGTCATTTTTGTCACTGGTTCCAACTGCTCAAATGTAAATATTTGCTGTTTTCTTCATCTTTCATTACAGTAAATTTGATATCTTTGGGCTTTGAATAATGGGTCATACATAACAAGCAATTTGATAATGTCAAGCTGGATTCTGGGAGATTAGTATTGCCATTTTTCACTCATTTCTAATATTTTACAGACCAAAAATTAGGCCTAATAGATTAACCAAGTAAACAACTGAAACATGAACCAATAATGAAAATGATCTCTCTGCTGTCCAAGTAATTATAAATGTAAAGTAACTCCTAAAACTATGGATGTAACAATACCACAATCAATATTCATTGTTATATTAAAAAACAAAATGTCCTTTAAACAATAAAAAAAAAATCTAGTATGTACAGCATTTTTGGTTCATATAAAATTGTTTTCCCTTTTAATTTAAAGTGATTCTGCTTTCCTTCTATAATAAATGACAATAAAAGTAGGCAGACATGACATAAGCATGTCTAAACAATTGGCATAAATTTTCTTTAGCAATAAGTGCTTGAATTATGGATATACAACTGTAAAATAATAATGCAGCAGACAGTAGCAGCTCTTTTATAAAATAAAATAAAATAACTAACCATGTAATACATTATGGTATTAATACATTTTTTATTACAATATATTGTTACACTACTACTTAAAACGATCAGGGTTTCAATCATATGGTCTTTTTTTTTTTTAACTTCTTTTCTTTTAGCCAAAAGGGGACTATCAAATTGTTTTTGTGTCACGATTTGACAATAAATGTTTACACAGCTCAGCTATGTCCATCTACAATCAAGCTGGCAGAACAAGGACAGCCACAATCTCCAAATGACAAGCTTTTCCTGCTAAACAAATACCGAGGGTAGGAGTACCAATAGTAAGACTGCAACTAACTATCAATTCAGTTGACTGACTGTTTTATTGATAAAATGTTAGAAAATAGACTAGTGAATAAATCCAAGGTGTCATCTTCAGCAAAT
>JAJHUR010076529.1:0-33129 GCA_027495735.1 Lutjanus campechanus | reverse complement strand
AAAGTAAGCTGTTGCACCCCTGACTACAGACACCTGAGTTCTTGTCTCTGTCATGCTAGGCTATATACACCTGAATATAAATAGCCACATTGCTTATATTCCACTCCAGGTGCAGATAGCATCTGCCAAAAAAAAAAACACAAAATATAACACAAATATAAAAATATTAAACTTGAATTAAGAAAGGGGATCAAATATACAAAAAATACTGCCTTGACAGTTTAAAAACAAACAAACAAAAACCAATATGCATTATGTTAAGTTCAAAAAATATTTTTCATGATGGCACATATTGAACAACATATATGCTGATACCAGTGTAGACTGATATTGCTGTGTTAGGCCAATAGCAGGCCAATAATATTGGTCACGTTCTAGAAACAAGCTACTGAATCACTAAAATATGTGCAAAAATAATTGGTCTCCTCACCCGTCAGCCCTCATTGACACTACCACCACTTGCAGAGCATTGACCACAGCACAGAACCCCTGCCACCTCCTCAACCCGTGCTCCACCCTCCTCCCCTCTGGCAGCAGACACAGACAGCCAATCTGCAGTAAAACACGCTTTAAGAGGAGTTTTGTACCTTCAGCTATAACTGCTTTAAATAGCCTGAACACATTGTAACAGGCTTGTGTTGTTGCAGTGTTCCTTTTTGCTCTTACTTTGATTTGAATTAATTATTTTTTGCAAACTGAGAAAATAAAATTACTCTTTATGAATCTAATTAATCAGGATAAAGAAAAGCCTCTTTAGTTAATGATTTGAAGTGGAGAGGCACTCTTTTAAAAGCTCATTTGGGTGGAGCTGTCAAAGAATGTGGTGAGCCTGTATGAGGTCAGTGAGGAGGACAAACTTCATCCGTGAACTCAGCAGTTTGGCGTGTGCTGGTGTTTTATTTTGCAGAGCTTTGTCACCATCTGCTGACAAATATTGGGCAAAACAGTTTAGTGGCATTCATTTATTTACTCCAGAATGTAGTGGTGAAAACAGTTTAATCTGCTTAACAGTATAAGGGACATAAATATTTAGGATATGTGTATAATTAGACTTAAATGGCATCTTACAGACCCATCATGAATGTAAAAGTATTGTGGGTAATATGATCCCTCTGCTTTGTTGAAGTCACATGTGTCCAACCTCTCAGGCACGTGCAGGCTAGTTGCCAAATACCACCAAGAGTCACTCCCCTCAAACACACAGTCCACAGCAGACCCCTCACAATTCCTCTTACACAGCACATTTGACAGCCCGTATGCTTAGATATATACATTCACTGCCAGGCTTTACTTTGACAAGAAAGGAGACACACACATGCTAGAAAAGTAACTCAGCCATCTTTATTCAACTCTCAGTTTCCATGTTCAACAACCTTTTCACAATACAGTTCTCTGTGCAAGCATCAGGGTTTCTGGGTGACTGTCATCTTCCCGCAGAAGCCGTCATTCAGTACAGAGTGTATTCCAACAACTGTTCAGTGCTTCACCCTCTTTTTCCCTTTGACCTTTTCTTAACCACAGAGTCTTGTATCATTTTTTAAAACAAGCCTCGTGTCAAGGTGTGCACTTTGCAAATGCAAAGAAGACCATATACCAAAGGAATATACCTGCTATATGTTTAAGCTTGTGGACTTTTTCAACATCGATACAAAGCAAAAAGAATGTCATTTGTGGCAGTTACTGCTGATATATGTGCTCAATAGCAAACCCACTGCTATAAAATTTAAAAATGTTTTAAATGTTTATAGAACTTTTTCCCCCATAATGGGCCAGTGCTTTCAGGTTTCCCCAAATAACAATTTCTGATTTTTACCCAGTTCACACAATCTGGTGTACTCTAAGCTTTTTCTCTTATTCTATCTATTTTTTGCTGTTCCTTTTTTTCCCCCAAACTTTGAAAAGTTTTTAGTGTTTCTCATGTTCCTGAACTACCCTCTCCTCTCTCTCCTGCCTGACTTCAAACAGACGCCACTAGAGCGTAGTTTCTGCGCCTGGTTTCATAAAGGATGGAGAGAGCAAAGTGGAGAAGGAAATTTATGTACATGACAACCACATGCACCCCTGAGAAAGGACGAGAGCAACCCAATGACAGACATTCTGAGTCAGTCTTAAATCAAATTACATCCATATGTGTCACCAAATTTAACAAGTTAACAAGCTGCCAATATGTGCTTTGGTTGGTGTGTTTATGAACCTTATTTTGTCTTCAGATCTGTTTTGTCAGGGGTTGCCCCGCCCTCTCTCAGGGTAATACTTGTTGGTAAAAGAGCGCTTGGCCTCTGGTGTTGCTGATATCAGAGCCAGCTTACAGCTGCTCTCACCCTCAGTTCACACCCTGTGGTCAGGCTCATGGGGTTGGCTGAGGCTGCTGTCAGTCAGCAGGAGGCGAGCGTCACTGTCAGGTCTCCCTGACATTATTGGCTGCATCGCCGATCAGCCCGTGTCACTGTCAGGAGGCGGGTAGCGCCTCATCACAGTGTCAGAGACCGACCGGCTGCTCGCTCCCTGCAGTGCCAAACAGTCTGCGTCAGTGTCAGCATCAGCTGGCCTGAGGAGAGGCTTCATTGTCAGAGCCTGCTGTCCACTGTCAGCTGTGCTTTGACTTTCACCTGGCTTTTTCTGCAACTCATGGCCTCGCAGGGGCATCATGGGCCACCTGGGGCATCTGGTGCATGTGCACTGCCTGCTGCATCTGGCCTACATCTAGATGGTCTTGCACACCACCAACTTGCTCCTGCCCCTGCTGTCTAACACCTGTCTGACTTGGACTTTGTCCGTGGTCACCACCATGGCCACCATGGTGATGACCGTGGTGGTGATCATGGCCATGGCCAACGCCACGGGGGTGAAAACCATGATTATCCCCTTGGTGGCCATGACCATGGTGACGTCCGTGATGGTGACCATGTCCAGTGTCTTCTTCTACAGGTGGGACTGCGTCTCCATCAGGCTGTGCATCTGCTTTGGCAGTGCACTCCTCTGGGATCTCAGCGCTCTGTGAAAATGAGTGAAAACAAAACAAAAATAATGTGTATGAGCTTATCTTTGATGTAAATATGCTACCAGTGTGTTATATTGGGCTTTATATTTGTTTAAAATAATGTGTATTCTTGTGGTTACGTGTGGTCGATACCTCATGTGTGCACTCGCCACAGATGCGTTTGCAGTAGGTGTCTTTGATGGCACCCTCCACATGGCCCTGTCCGATGATGGAGTATGGAAGTGAAATGTGGTGGGTGAGACGGCCACACCTAATCACAAAGGGATAGAACAGCATGGTTAGTAAAATGAAAACTAAATAAAAGGTACACTGTATAATAACCATCATTCATCAATGGTAAATTGATAGTTAATTAAACTTTAGTTAATAGTTATCTTACTGTTAACAAGCATTCAACTAGTGTTTATATATGCTTTATAAACCATTTATTAGGCAATTGTAAAGGTTTATAAACATCAGTTGCAACTTTATAATAGCCATCCTTATATCGTTTAGTTGCATTACGTAGTATTTATTAACCATTTACAAAGAATGTTAAACATCAGGAGATGGTAGACTTTCAAAATAAAGGCACAAAAACTAAGGTATGTTCAAGAAATGCTATGGCTTAAAATAAGTTGCGTCTTTGTAATAGCCATCCGAATAATTGTTATAGATGGTTTATAAACAACTGGTCCATCTCTCTGATTTATTAAAGGTTTACAAATCATTTGGTAATCAATGAAAGAATACTATAGTATAATACTACAGCATGATATGTGTGCAATAATTTTATTTACTAATTTAATCAGAATGTAACCTCTTATCAGCTGATACAATATATAATTTATGAAGAAATAATTTTATATTAGGCTACATAGACTAATAATAAAATAACATAAAATAAAGCATTACTAATAATTAGTAGACAGAATTATAATTTCATTATTCGTTAACAGTAACATAACTGTTAACTTTAAACTTTAGTATTAACTAAAGCATTGTCATTGTAAAGTGTTATATAATGAAAGTATTGGATTTATAAGTATTTGATTTCCTTTGCAAACTGTAAATAAAGTGTCTACTACAGGTAACAAACCTGTCATAAATGAGAAAGTCATCTTTCTCTCCACTCAGCGTCTGCCAGACATCGGGCTGTTGCTCGTCCTGTTTGTACAGAGTGATGTTCTCTGATAGCTTTCCTGCCAGCAGGCTGTGCAGGCTCTGTGCTTGCGCCCCCTGGTGGTTAACGACCATGTAGACCACATCCTTCAGACCCTGACTCTCCAGCTTCTGGTGCAGGCCATCCATTCTGCTCACAAGAGGGAAATCAGCAAGGATGGGTCAGATTACATTGTACTGAAGACAAATTACATGGCAATTTTTGGAACTAATATAATCCGTTAGATTACCAAAAAAAAGTAGTGTAGTCTCTGATTATCTATCTTTTAAAAATCAGTTTAAAAAAGAAAATACTGTACCTTCTACTACAAAAATGGACGCAGCCACACAAATTTGAGTTCTGCAAATATGAACTTTTCTCTTGATTATTTTTAAAAAATTTTTATACTATTTTTACTCCTCTCATTATTTTATATTTGACTCCTTTAAGTGTATTTAAACATATTTTTATTTTACCTTGTGCTGCTTTTACATTTTGTCTTATTGCATATTAAGTTTAAAAAAAACAAAAAAAAACAACTTGCCCTGCCTCGCCTTTAAACATTACGCATTTTCAACACAAATAAAATGCATTTTTGCAGAGAGTTATTTTTCTCCTGCCTGTCTGAGACTTGTCTAAGAAACCTTGTATGTGAGATGAGTAAATAGAGCATTGGTTGTCACAAAAAGATGGTTCATAGTTTTAAAATTTCCAGGTTTTATAGATGTAATCAAAAATGTAATCCAGTAACCCTTGAATATGTAATTTTAATATGAGTATACCTTTTTTCCAAATGTAATCCGGCCTGATTACTTTTTTATTGTTTTTATTTTGTAATTTTATGAAATCCCAATTGCATGTAATCTGTTACTTTCCAACCTTGGGAATCACAGATCATGAGTTTAAAAATCAGTTGCCAACTAACAAAGTTGTTAAAGCTTTCTTGGATGGTCTGCTTAACAAACCAGTATGACCAGGTTGCACTTCTTTGACAGTGATCTAGTGAACCAGTCTGAGCTTGCTGTACCTTGCTGCCAACTTGGCAAGCCTTGCGCAATTAGCCATAAAATGTAACTGACACCTATTTAATGTTTTTTATTTCATTTCTGTAACACTTCCTTTTTATTTTCCTGTCGTGTTGCAACATAATGTCATGTGTTTTCTTGAATGGACAGAAGTGCAAAACAAAAGGTCAAGAGGTCAAATTGGCCAATACCACATGATGAGCACGTACCTGGCAGCCTGCACCAAGCAGAACAATCAGCTGGCCTGAAAAAGGGCCACCACCGTCACCTTACCCATCGCCCCTGCCATCGGATCCACCTCCCCTATTTTCCAGGCTGGCGGTGGCTGACAGCGAGGCCCGCCCCCGTCACTCTCTGCACCGCCCCCATGGAGCAGGCAGAGGGTGAGGAGCAGGCTGAGGCACACCCACATCCCTGCGGTGCCTCCTCACTGCCCCAAACTGCAGAGCACAGGGAGGAGGTGGGGGAGAGTGGTGGGGAGGAGAGGAAATTTAGAGATTGGTCAAAGTCAAAACAAATAAAAGTGATAGGATGGTACAAAAGGTCAGAGAGGGGTTATCATTTCTACATACTCCAAATTATCCTACACTCTTAGAAATAAGGGTTCCAAAAGGGCTCTTCCTGAAGGGCTGAAGTTCTACTCAGATCCATATGTTTCTGTAGAACACTTTTTTGATGAAAAGGGTAGTCAAGGAACTATAAGTACAACAACAGAAATACTGTTTTATAAATCAGCTATAATCAAATATAAAGTTGCAGTCTGGACTCCACCTTCCACTTGAGCTAGAATGATTTTTAAAATAATATTTGGTGTTGGCCACTGAAGGGTTCCATTAAGACCCCTTTTCATGCAAACAAAAAAAAACCCTTATTGGAAGAAAGAGTCCAAGGATTGTTGAAATCCCTTTGTGCCATAATATAAAAGAATTCTCAGTAGAAGCTCTGGGTGGGATCGAGATAAAAACCCTTGGAATATAAAAGAGTTCTCTGTAGAAACTTCTTGGTGGGTTCTTGTTAGCACCCTTAGAAGGTGGAAAGTGTCTGTAGGGATCCCCAAGAGGGGGTTCTGGGTAGAACCATTACATCATAGAAGGGTGCTCCTTTAGTATCTCTCATAGGAGGTTCTGGGTGAAACCTTTCACAGATGTTTCTAAATGTAACTGTTTATGATGGATTCTTGGTAGAGCAGACAGAAAGGGTCCCATATTAAATCCTTATAAAAGTCCTACCAGGAACCAGAAAGAGTCATCCTATGGGGACAAGCTGAAGAACCCGTCATGGTTCTAAGTAGCACCTTAATTTCTAAGAGTGTAGAAATCCTCCCAAACTGTTATCTCTTTTCACTCAAGTGCTTGTTGGACTGGATAGAGCTGTAGAACTGAGACTGTGCAACTAGTGGAGTAAACAAAGCATTTTAAGTTCCCAAATCTGTGCTCATGTTGTTTCTGTACAAATTCAGGTTCATGGATTCAAATTAGCTACAAAGAAGCAGAATATATTATTATAATATATATTCGAACAGGAAAGCATAAAGTCTCAGATTTCTGCAATGTATTGGCACATGCAGGACAGGAAGGTTTAAAAACTGTAGAAAGTGGTTCAGTGGCTCTTTAAAATGGATTCACTTGCACATAACACACTCTGCATACATTTGCACATAAAAGTTCAAACATACTTTATTGCGAAATTCTTTTGCGAAAAACTTTTAGCATTTATCCGTTTATTTACACAGCTGTAAAAGGAAAAAATATCTGTTTCTTGGTGTTTAGTGTAAAATGTAATGATTTCTCTCGCTTACCGTTTGGTTACAAACTTTTCTTCTCTCTGTTCAGCTCTGCGTTGCTGCAACTCCTTGAACAAAAACAAGCCTCTTCCTCTCCTGCTCCCCCCTTTTATACTCTGCCTGTTGTTTTTCTGTCTGGATGGAGGACAAAGTTCACTCACAGCTGTGTGCTGATGTCTACACTTTTGTTGAACAGTGCACAAGTTCCCCTTGTTGACAGGATGCAAAAAGTTTTCTTATTGGAAAATGTTTTGTAGCAACTGGCAGTTTGACAAATTCCTTCAGGAGAACAGTGTGAGGAAAAACAGCTCTTTATTAACAGCTGGTGCAGATATGTTTGCTCTGGATGCAAAATGCATGCATTTGCCTTGTAAATCAAATAAAATGTATTTACACTGTGTGAAGAATATTATAGAGGTGCATTATGAGTTTCCAAGAACATAGAAGAATAATTGTGCAATTCTGTTTTTTACTTTGAGTGCAGAGAAGGGAATCGAGAAAGGACAGAGGGGCTGGACTCTACGTAGGGGGAGGGACTCTGGTCAGTGTCCAGCACACAAACACAGCTAGACAGGATTTATTCAATATGCACAAGTGGAATGATTTAAAGCATTCCTGAGAAAGTATCCTGCAGTTTAACTTACACAGACAGTAAAAGTAGGAAAATATGAACAGGGAACTGTACAGCAGTGGTTTTCAAACGAGGGTTCAGGGACCAACTGGGGTCCTTGAGTGTGTTGCAGAGGATCCCCAGCAAAAAGAAGAATTGAATATTTTACCTTTTCAATTTTTTCCCCCCAAGCAATGGGAAAATTAAATGCAGAAATTTAGGCTTCATGAAAAAAAAAAAGTTTAAAATGCATCAGCTGCTGAAACTAATTTACAGTTTCAGACACTTTACTACATTAAAATCAGCCGTATAAAAAGTATATAAAAAGCTATAAACAGCTTCACAGTCCAGTTAGACTGGTGTGGGTGTCTATCTGTAGATATAGGCCTTGCAGGTCGGGACAGTAAAACCACTATTTTAACGAGGTCAGCAAACATCAGTGACATTGTGATTTTACAATGAATACAATGCATTTAAACACACATGCAGTTAGAAATGTGAATATAAGCTATAATCTGAAACTATGATGAACAACATATGGGATGGACACAAAACCTGCACAATACATGACAATCTAATACTGCGTTTAGTATTACATTCGCAGCCTGTTGTTATATCTGCATTAGAGAGGTGTTTGTTTTCACCATGGGGATATTAGGCCGTATTTTGCAGTGTTGTTGGCTTGGGTTTGCTAGTGTCAAAGGTGTTTCTGCACTGTGCCCATATGTTTACAAGAGTCACCACCGCATGTTCTCACAGTTAAATATGACATAGTTCTGAAGACAGAGCACTTGTCCTGATTTAAGGAGCTCTGTCAGGCAAATGGACAGATTATGAGACAACAGGCACAGACATGTAAAAGGGCCCACGCCCCTCCTTAGGAGCATATCCAAACACAGTGTATCATTGTGATACTTTTATGTCTCCTCATCGTCCTTTTGTGTCTTTTCACAGTAGTTTTTTTTTTCCTTTGTGGTACTTTTGTGTCTAAACATGGTCTTTTTGTGTTTCTTTGCAGAATTGTATCTCTTAGAGGTACTTTTGTGTCTCCTAATAGTTGTTTTGTTTCTTTGTAGTACCTTTGTATTTCCTTGTAGTTGTTTTGTGTCTCTTTTTGGTACTTTTGTGTCTCCTTGCAGTCATTTTGCATATATTTGAGATGGTTTTGTGTTTCGCCTCATAATCCTTTGTGTCTCTTTGTGTTTATTTTGTGTCTCCTTGTAGTAATTCTGTGTCTTTCTAGGGTACTTATGTGTCTCCACATAGTCGCTTTGTGTGTCTTTGTGATTCTTTTGTGTGTCCTCATGGCTGTTTTGTTTCTCTTTGGGGTACTTTTGTTTCTCCATGTAGCCATTTTATGTCTTTTTGTGGTACTTTTGTGTCTCTTTGTGGTCTTTTGTGCTTTTTTGTAGTCGTACTGCTTTTACAAAAAAATATTAGCAGTCACTTCAAATAGACACTCGGGCTCTGGCCCTTTGACACTTTGGGTCCCCGGGCGGTACCTGTTGGTTTGTTAAGTAATCGATCCATGGTCAGGAATACTTAAGCCACACACTTTTGCAAAGTTAGCTGACTTTGTGGTACAGTATGCTTTAACATTTGCAAATGCACCTTGCTGCCAAATACATAAGCAGCATTACATACATATCAGCTCTGAGGTAGCACTAAAAATAATCCCTCAAATAGAAATTAAGTTAAAATTGAAGATCTACAAGGACACATACAAAAAAAGGTTATAACAAAAACACATGAAGGCTGCAATGGAGCACTTAAAGGAGGAAACATTGTTATTCAGAGTAAATGCAGGTGTCTGTAAACACCACCTGATCAGATGTGACTGGCAGTCAGCTGATTCAGCAGAGCATGATATGTTACCTAAAGTGTCCTGTCAGGACTAGCTTATTCTTTGACCCTGTGTTACTCATTTACAGTGTATGGCACAGTGACACATGCACTTTATCAGGGCACACTGACCTGCAAATAAAAATGCATATCTGTCCTGTTCTTGTAAAATTATTTCAGGAACACTTGAAGGCAATTTCTTCAAACTTGGCACAAACGTCCACTTGGACTTAGTGATGAACTGATTAGATCTTGGTGGTTAAAGGTCAAACTTCGAGGTCATAGCAACCTCACTAAACATATTTTTGGCTATAACTCAAGAATTCACATGCTATTATGACAAAATGGCACATAAATAGTGTGAAATGATGATGTGACAACATTTTATATCTGAACAGTCAAAAGTCAACTTCACTGTTGACAGCTCTCTATCAGTCATCTGCCAGAAAATACACTTCATATCTTTTATTAAATTCCTTCTAAATTACAGGTCAATATAGTGGTAAATTCCTTATTCAATTTCTTCCAAGTCTTCACTACATACATTATATGAGTCTGGACAGACATGGATTTAAACTACAACTTGACTGATTTGTGGAGGCATACAGTTATGAGACAGTAACTCTATTTTTTGACTGCTCTGTTTTATACAATCACTGACATCTGACTTCTCGCTCTTCTTAAGTGTCTGCAAGGGGCGGCAAATGATCAACTGCTTTAGTGTGAAATCTTGCTTCAGCTTGGGACAGTGTACTATAACGCTGGTATAACTTTGTAAATCTCTGCTGGTTCCATAGCAGTTGTCGTGGCATTGCAGTAGATACTCGACCATCTGTTGCCTGGTGGAGATCTGCATTCTACTGAAATGCAATCTTCTATTTTCCTTTTTTTTATTTTTTACTCCTTTGTAAATTAGAACATTGTAACCCCACTACATTTTCATTCAGTCCACATTCATTTCACATGTGTATAGTTTATTTTACCATGTATACATTCAATGTATATGTTTATTTTACAATGCAAAATTTAAAAAAAATATATATTTTGGGATAAATAAAGCTCTATTTTATCTCTTCAGACTTCAGCCTTGTGTAAAGATGGATAATGGGTGAACATCTTAATTTATGCTCAATCTTTTCGCCACACAGGAGTGTGGATTAGTTAAGTGTCATTTGAGCATAAAGTGTTAATATTTATATATATATCTATATATCTATTATATCTATCTATTATATATATATATTTATCTATATATAGTTAAAAGCATACGGGCATGTGCGTCTTTAAAGTTAATCTTACTAATAAAGAAAAAAAAGAATTATTATTAGAATTATATTATATTATTATTATTATTATTATTATTATTATTATTATTATTATTATTATTAGAATTATAAAGCCAAATACCCTAATAATATAAGGCTTTTACGGTTCATTTATTATATGACTTTTTGCGGGCGTTTATGAAAATTAAACTATTTATTTACACATGAAGCTGATTTGCAGACGCCCTGTCGTCTCCATTTATTGCGCACTCTGATACTGTTTGCGCTCCTGACCCACTTAGATCAGCGTAAGATAGGTCCCATAAACTCTTCTCACTCACCGCTGTCACTAAGCAACGCTCCTTGGCGTCCTTGACTTTGCAAGGGTTTCTGGGAATCCGAGGCCCGACGCTTGAACGACCGCCCTTTTTGGAGCTACGAGAGTAGAACAGCGGTACATGCGTCGAGGGAAATATTATCGCAAAACAACTTTCTGAAGCAGCATAACCTAACTTGAGGTATGTATACTGATGGTTTTAAACGTGTACTTTGAGACGCGGCGGCTATAATCGGGAAATATGTCTGGGAAAAGTGTATTTTAATGCGCGGTTTGATGACGTAATGTTGATTGTCAAACGCGAAATGGCGAGTGTGCTAAGAGGCCCGTTACCTGCAACACTCTCGGGTTGTACCATGTTTATCTGCTTCATGTTCCCGTATCGAGACGATTACACAGGTGTATGTAGACCTGGTAAGTTGGGCTTTCGTTACGTGTGTTTTTCGGGTGTGTTAAGTGTCTCATTTATATCTTCTCGAGGAGCAGGATTGTATGTTTGCTAATTAAGCTAACATCAAGTTAGCTGGACTACCGTTAGCAAAGCTGTAGATGTTAGCCAAATAAACAACCATGTGTCGGATCACCGATTGAACTATCCGCCCGTCCCACCGTGTGGTGCGTCAGGAAATTTCATTAGGGTGTGTTTTTATTGTTTGTACACTTTAATTTGAAGTTTCTGCCAACTACAATGTTTATTCCGGTTTATCTTCGTTAGGGCCCTCGTTTTGACTTCCTCCTTCTTTTTCCCTTTCTTTTTTTTCTTTCTCGATTGTGTGCAAGAAAAATAAAAAGAGATTATAATAAAAAGATAACAATATAGTGCTAGGATACTCAACTGGTTTCCTGAAGACAGGAAGTGAGGGGCCAGTTAACAAATAGTAATTATAAAGTTATTAAGCAGTTATCACCTGTAACATGGAAATGTCAGGCTGGTTACCTCTTGTTTGCTAAAAGTGGAACCAGAGAAAGTAAGACATATGATGTAGGATTGTGCAAATGCAACGTGGGAATACATATGGAGGGGCAGCAGTTGTGTCAGTGATTGAGGCTTGTGTCTGTTCAGAAAGAATATCACTATAGGTGTGATGCAGATTGAAAATCTCTAACCGTATATAAATGACAGTAACTAGGTGTCTGGGACAAGTATGTTTTCAGTTGTTAATGACCAGAAAATAAGAGTTGTTGTGTTTTCATTAACTTGGGATGAGATGTTTATATCTATAGAGAGTCCACTTATATAGTAGTTGCCATGTTGCTCTGCCATCCATGTTTCTACACTAGCACAGAACAGGCAAACCAAACACTGGTTCTAGATACCCCCTTTCGCGTTTTGCACGAGTTTTGTGACCACCATAGTTTCTCCTACACGCTATAAAGGGGATAGTGAAGCGACAATAGGCCTGAGTGATGGCTGAAAAGTCTATCACGGTGTCAGTAATTATTGATAATGTAGGTTGTGTCTGACAACATGTTATGTACACCAAAGGATGAAGCTGTCAAGATGATAAGATAAATTTATTGTATTACCAGACTTGGTTGGGATGGTATTCCTGCAGTTTACACACAACGATGTTGACTTTCATTCATCTTTTTTTCTTGCCTATCTGAGGTTAGGTCACTGTGGCAGCAGGCTAAGCAGACATCCCTTTTACCAGCAAAGCTTTCCACCTCCTTCTAGGGCAGGGGTATTCAATTAAAATTCAAAGCGGTCCAGATAGAGAAAATTTCCGAAAGCAAAGGTCCGAAACATCATAATGTCTAACTTGCGTTATGATTTAGTGTGATATATACTGAAGTAGCCTAGTAGTTGTTTCAACGTCTGTAAGTAATCAAAATTTGACTGTCAAATCGAATAAAAAAGTACAAAAACATTTTGACAATATCTATTGTCCCTTAACATTGAACTATACAGATATGCATTTAAAAATAAAATAGATTAAATAAATGAAATAGTTTTTGAAAATAGTGCATCTTAAAATAAAATGTTTAATTTTGGAAATAAAATAAAGCGTAGGTACAGCTTGAATTTTCCTTCTTGACAGTGAGTGACATCTTGACTTAAAAGTCTCAACTAAGGCTGCAGCTATCGATTCTTTTAGCAATCTAGTAATCTATTGATTATTCTGGTGATTAATGACATGGTGATCAAGGTGATCAACATGTCACCTTTTTCTCTTCTTATGAGTTTGCAGGTCTGATTTACTAATCAAAAATACCAACAAGAGAACCATTAAAGTTAACAAAATCAATAAAAATGTTGTTTTGTTTTGTTTTTAAAAAGGAAACAATCACATGCAAGATTTTTACTTGTAATTAGTGTTTGTTTACATTGTGATATTCATGCTTTTACTGAAATAAAGGATCAGAATTTTTTTTTCCATCACAGCAGGTCAGTGATCAGAGTTTCAGTGACTCTCTGTGGTTCAGTGAATACACTGTTTTATTTATGGCGGCTTGTCACATTAAAACATCTGAACCCCAACATCTTGGAGCAGCGCACTGCTCTCGATCGTGTCTAGAAGGGAACCCTTTATTAACAAAACTCTCGCGGGATTCGTTTCTGATAAAAATCAAACTCGCGCGATCTTTTGCGGGTCTAGGGTTCCCTTCTAAACACGACTCTCTCTGTCTCTGTCAAACTAATGTCAGCAGACTGTCTGTGAACATCATGATGTAACTCTGCAGTGTTTCTCACACACACTTGTGCGGACACTCAGGTATAGTTTGTGACCAATTTTGGCATTTTTATTTATTTTTTTAATCAGTCCGAGAGGACGACGGCTGGTTGGTGTCGTTCAGCATCACGGTTAGTTGCGATTGTTTTAATAAACTCTCCTCAACATGCAGCTTCTCTGCTGCTGTGAAAACTGAATCGCGGGTAAAATACATGGAAAAACAAAACAAAACGCGAGTTGGGTTTCGGGGTGACTTTATAAAACATCTTATTGATGAAGAAAGTCAATAGATGAGACAGACAGGGTGAGAGAAACACACTGGACTCTGTGTGTGCGTACTGCATGGAGAAGCTGTATTGGCACATAGAGGACAGGCGCTGCAGCCAATAAATTACATCAGAACTTAAACGTCGGAACTTATTAATACTCTGGTCTTGAATAATGTAACCGTTTAATACCGAATTTCCCACATATATGTACGAAACACAGTGCGCTCAAAATCCCGGGTCCGTATAGGACGGCGTCTGGGTCCGGACTCGGACCGCGGTCCGCCATTTGGTGACCCCTGTTCTAGGGGATCCCACAGAATTCCCAGTAGTGGTTCTACTCCAAACTCCCCCCAGATAACCAAGTGTTGTCTGACTGAAAAAAAGAAAGAAAGAAACAAACAAACAAACAAAAACCTGCCCCTGCTTATTCACAATTTCCTCTCAGGCTGCACTCATTTGCTCGCTCTATGTTGTTTCTGTTGTTGTCATCGTGTCAATCGCCTGTTAAATGATTGGCTGTTTGCATAACACCTAGGGATGTGATAGGCTGTTTATGAACCAGGGCATACCCGTATTGTGTTTTCCTGTTTGTTCGGATTTAATGCATTCAAGCGAAACTATCAAACATTTTGTCAAACTATCTTCCTATTGCTATTGATGACGTGTGTATTGCAGATAGATATCACTTGTGTTTTATTGCCCAGGCTGAGGCAACATGTTTGCAATCTGCAGGCTCACTGCTAGATGCCACAAAAGCCTACACACTAATCCCTTAAAAATTGCGTGTCTATCTTCTTCTTTTCCATGCAGAGAGGGGTAAGGTCAATAATGGCGGCTGAGGTGGAGGTCGAGTTGGAAGCAAGCAATGAGTACCCAGCGCATTACAAAGTCATGATGGACAAACTTAATGAACAGCGACAGCTGGACCAATTCACAGACATTACCTTGATTGTAGATGGTAAGTAGACATACATTATAGGTCACCTTTATGATGTCTTACTGAAATTTCTAAGCAGTGCTTCTTATTTCCATGTCTCCTGTCTCAAGGACACCAGTTCAGAGCCCATAAAGCAGTGTTGGCAGCATGCAGTCAGTTTTTTCATAAGTTCTTCCAGGATTTTACCCAGGAGCCACTGGTGGAGATAGAAGGTATTCTGTTTTTCAAACTATTAAATTAAATCAGACAGATATATTACAAATATATTTTCAAATATATTTTCCTGTGTTTGTCTCTTATGTTATGAATAACAGCTTTTTCTCACCACTGCTACTCTGGTATGCTCTTGACAGGAGTGAGTAACACAGCCTTTCGCCAGCTGATGGACTTTACCTACACAGCAACACTAGCTGTAGATGGAGAAGAGGAGGCCTATGATGTCTGGAAGGCTGCAGAGTACCTCCAGATGCAGGAAGCCATCAAAGCGCTCAACAATAAGTGAGGCTTGCACACAGTTGACCTGTCACGTATCTCTGCTTGTGTCACTATCAGAGTTTTATGAGCTCATCTTCTCTTGTAGGATACACGGGAATCCCTCAATGACAGCAAAGAGGAAAGGTAAAAAGAGGAAGATTGCTGAGACATCTAATGTGATTACAGAAACACTACCTTCAGTGGAAGGGGAACAGGTCAGTATGTTCATGGTGGTCACACTCTGAGAGATACACTGCCTTGTAAAACAGTGGACAATAAGACTGAATGAAGTCATAATCCTGAATAATAAACACATAAAGCACATTAAATAATAGTGGCCTATTTTAAAATTACATTAAAATTTGTTAGATGCCAGATAAGAAATATACTGGACCTCAAAGTCAAAAGCATTGTTGTGACAGTTCAGTCATGGTGTGTTATAGCAACATTTCCCTTGAACTGGACAATCAGTATTTTTATTTAAATGGCAAATGTATTTTTGCACGTGCAAGGAGGCAAAAAATACTCGATTTACAGACTCTAACAACACTCACAGACAGTAACCTCAGTCTGTAACATCAGTTTAAGCCATTTCTGCCCTCACACGTTGTTAAAGTAAATAGAAAATATAAAATGGCTGAATATCGATGTTAGATGATGGGGGTCGATGAAGAAACTGATTTTACATGATTACTTGTAACAGAAACACATTTCGCGTGTTGATAACTCTGATATACAGTATCATGCTTGAATGCTGATAAACGGTAAACAATAGGACTGTGCTGTCTTGCTGTTGCACTCCAGTGCTTTCACTTATAGCCATTTCTATTTTTTGGGGCTTCTCACTTGATTTATTACCTCAGTAAACACTCTCCTGATGAGTTTATTGTCTCAATTGTTAGTTTCAACTTCTCTGCAACAGACAGTTAAGGAGGATGTGCTTTAGGGTGGGGCTATACTATGTCATTCTCAGTCCAGTCCTGTGAGTCCATCCAATGCAACACAAATGACTCATGAAACTCAGATCACACTTATTGTTGACTGTTTTCAATGTTCTCCAGGTAGAGATTGAGGTGATAGGGGAAGGGGCCATTGAGGTGGAGGAGTCTGGACTGGAGGAGGTGGTCGATGCAGCGAAGAACGCTCAGGCGGAGTCAGATGACTCTGCTTTGGCTCTTCTTGCTGACATAACGAGCAAGTATCAGCAAGGGGAGTCAACGCTACAGGTCATTAAGAAAGAAGGAATAGAAGAGGTATATTGAATTGCATTTTTACAAACCTTAATTTAAACTGATATTTTTGTTTATCTATTGGTAAACTGTGAACTATGAATATTGAGTTTAAACTTGCCTTGCCTGTATTTGTGCTTGGCAGGAGGTGGTGTACCAGGAGGAAACGGTGACTGCCTCCAAGGTGCTGGAGAACGTCGAGCTTGTAGAGGTCCAGATTTCCCAAGTGGACAACATGTTCCGCTGCAACAAATGTGACCGTAGCTTCAAGTTGTACTACCACCTCAAGCAGCACTTGAAAACACACCTGGGATTGCTGGAAAAACCCCATGTGTGCAGCCACTGCGGCAAAGCCTACACACGGGAGGGGGCACTAAAGCAGCACATCAGCACGTTTCATTTCGATGCAGAAGAGCTGACTCGAAACCAGAAACCCCAGAAGAAAGTACACATTTGTGAATACTGTAAAAAGCACTTTGACCACTTTGGCCATTTTAAGGAGCACTTACGGAAGCACACTGGTGAGAATGAAAAATAAAGCTGATTGTGTTCAGTTTCTTAATGTGTAAATTAATCAACATATTACATTCATAGTTATGTATCATTGACTTGTTGTTACACATCTTGCATTGAAATACTCATTTGGCTTTTTATGTCTCTCTGCAGGTGAAAAACCGTATGAATGTCCAGATTGCCATGAGCGATTTGCAAGGAATAGCACACTGAAGTGCCATATGGCAGCCTGTCAGAATGGGGCCGGAGCCAAGAAAGGACGCAAGAAACTCTATGAATGCCAGGTACAGTTTGTCCAGAAGCAAGGCTATAAAGTGCTCCCCTACTGGTGCAGCGTCTACAGTAGAAAAAAAGAGGATCCAAATATTTTATTTCACATTATGTAAATATATTTTTTCACTTTTCACAGACAGACATAATGCCCAGATATTCTGATATATGGCCCCTTTAGCGTGCAGATTAATAGTGTACTAATACTGAATGTCCTTTGCTATAGTTCTTACTTCCAGATAAATGGTTTAAAGAAATTTGAGTGAAAATGTTTTGTTTAGAATATTTCTGATGGTCTGAAAGCACGTGTTGCTTACTCCTCTGGAGTCTGGATTTGATAATGGAAAAATAATCTGCAATTGGGCTTGCTCTGGTAATGGGTAACATTATTTGCCCACTACCTCTTCTCCATGCAGCAGCAGCAGGAGGAGTCAGTCATGAGGTTGCTTGATGACTGGATATGGTTGTACGGACAGAAATCCACTGGAAGGGCCATTATACATAGCCAGAGCATCGCCAAACAGCCGTAGGGTCCACACAGACATAAAAAAAGAATTTTCAGTTGTGCAATAAGTTATGATGAAAGTGTTAGCTGGTGCTGATACATTGCGTCCCTGTATCAGTACGTTTTATCATTTCACTTGCTATGTCACTCAGAAAGAAGAATGCTGATGGTCCTCTCTTTTCTTCTATGAACGTGACCGACTATTGTCTCCTCCCTCAGGTGTGCAGCAGTGTATTCAACAGCTGGGACCAGTTCAAGGACCATCTTGTGAGCCACACAGGAGACAAGCCCAACCACTGCACCATGTGTGACATGTGGTTCACGCATCCAAAAGACCTAAAGGCCCACCTCAAAAACGTCCATTCCAGTGACGACGACAAGTCAACTGAGGAAGTGGTCATTACCGACTCTGCCGCAGCTGCCCTCGCCATTGCCACACAGAGCATAGAAGGGGCTGAAACGGTCCTGCTGGATGATGGAATCCAGGTGGAACACGTCACAGTGGAGCCCGTGGACGTAATGGAGATGGAGGAGACTGCGACAGTTGTGGTGGAGGATGGAGGGGTGGCAGAGATGTGCGAGGAGGACGTGGAGAGACTAAAGCAGGCTGGGGTGCAGATCCAGGTGGTGCATGTAACCACGACTGAAGTGGATGGGCAGCAGGTGGTGAACTCTCAGGTGGAGGTGGAGATGGAGGGTGAAATGGTGAATGTTGAGGAGGCAGAACAAGCAGTGGTTGTATGAGCATGTGAAAAGGACTCCATCCTAAATGACCTGGAGGACACTGTCTGTCCCGCACTGTTCCGAACAGCTGCGTTATCCTGTAGCTGACAACTTATTTTCCATAAGAACTATGCATGTGGGATAAAGCATGTCACTTCTGTACGTCCTGCTGTGTGCCATCACATTGAATGATCCAGTTCCCACCACCCTCACTCTTTGAACTCTGAGATATGGACAGAGTTGTGGAGATGTGTCATTTCCTGCAAATGATCCTGTATTTATTTTAAAGCTGTTTGCCATCATATCACATATTCTAGGTGACTCTTCAGTGCTTTATCAATCAATTTTCATGTTGTTTTTTTTTTTTTCGTGTGTCCTTATGTTACCTCAATTTTTTGTGTTCTTTTAGTTTGGGTCACTTGCCAAGACAATTTGACAATGAATGAAATGTTGCTCTTGCAGCTCCTCAAACCGCTGATGTACAGTATGGTGCTGATGTCTATCAGCGCTGATGCTATGGTTTTGTTCAAGCTAATTTTCATATTGACTTATGGTGTTTTTGTAGGAAAAACTCAGACATGGAATAAAATTGGTTTCCAGAATTGGCTTCAAGTCATGAATATATTTACTTAGATCTTAATTATTTAAAATCAGGTTAGTCAGGGTATAGGTTTTTGATATTTGTAACAGATTAGAAGTCAGTAATAGTGATGATTCCAGAGAATTATCGCTCAACTCTGCAGTTCCCTCTAGTTTTTTTTTTTTTTTTAATTTTGTCTTTCTGTTAATTGTTTTGGTTTTATGGTCCCTACTTTACCATTTTGATTTGGTCTTACTGCTGTCATCAGTGTCTTTCCAGACACAGCAAAAAAAGGTCTGATGAGCACACTGTACCCAGCACCAAGTGACACATTCAAAGGAACATTTAATAACAAAAGAAACTTTTCCTTAAGGAGTTGGTGGAAACCAGACCAGAGCTGAAGAGACATTTATCAGACGGCCGGAAACACTACTCAGAATAAATGCTTAAGTTGCTCTGTTGGATGTAAAAATAGTAACTGATAACTAGATAACTGTTCCCTCACAAGCCATTTTTAGTTTATAAAGTGACTGATTATGTCAGTGTTGCATTTCTACTGCCCTCAAGTGGCTGAAAAAATAATGTAGGTTTGAAGAAGCTTGTATTATACAGACCAATGCTTATGAACCATAAAGTTACATTTTTAAATTTAATTGCAGTAATAGAATATTAAATCATCTTAAGCTTAGTGCTGTGCGATATGGACAAAAATTTATATCCCGATAACGATATATATCCCGATATAGTATTTTTACTTAAAATTATATTTAAACACACATGAAATGAATGCCAATTCTTCTGATCTTTTCTCCTTTTATTTATAAAACACATATTTTATATATAAAGGGAAAAGACAATTAAAAAACAATAAAAAGTCTTTTTAGTGCCAGAGTCCCTCTTTTTGTTACTACTTTTTGTTTTGTTACTAGACAATTAAAAATAAAATAAATAAAACACAAATATCAGTAGCGTTGCTGCCGTTACATTAGCCGAGCTAACCACAGCCCACACATTAAAATTACGATATAAACAATAGAGGATTATATCGTACGATAGACATTTTTCTATCGCACTACGATAGGCAGCTAATCCATACTTTGTGTATGCTGCATCATGCACCTGAGTTTTGCTTGGCCAGGAGTTTTTTGCAGCTGGGCTCTTTGTCTGCTCCTCTGTCTTTTCAAAATTAAATTTCAGGGGCAGAGCAGCTTTTTTGTAGGCACAGGCTGGTCCAGATCAGCACTGACAGCTTATGACGGAATGGCAGATGTTTTGACTGGCAGGCAATAGACCTTTTTTCACAGCAGCCATTTTAGTTTGAAATGGGGCAAACGCAGGTGTTAAAATTATACTAATAAAGGTTCAGTTCCATTCAGGTCAAACAGATTCAGGGAGCTGCTATTGTGCCTATTGGATCACTGGAAAGGCTACCTGTGCTGCTACCTCAAATGATTATATACATAAAATTGCCATTTAACGGCACTTCAGAAATGTAAATTATCACCCACATTTGATTAGCTGAAAGTTAATGCTCGTTCTTGACCATGGAAAGTGGGGGAGTGGGACTGACTATACAGGGCCCCAAAGTGGGGAGGGGACCTCGAAAAACATGGAGTCAAATGTTTGTTTTTGTTTGCAGCAATTTATTTCAAAGTAATTAGTGTCATGAAATTTAAGCAAAAAAAAAAAAAAAAAGGCACAAAAAAGATGCCATATGGTTTAGTCTGCCCCTGCACCAGGATGTGTTGCTAATCGAGCTGAGTGACCATTGAAGCTGCAGCACCCACGTGCACTGTGGAGCCAAAAAAGAAAAGAAAGCAAACTGATGGAAAAGTGCACATTTATTTCAAAACAAAGGTGATAAGACAACTAACAATTTAAGAATGGTCCAAGCTAATATCAGTAGTTGTTTTGTATTTAATTGAATGCAGTGACAGGAATTTGGCTTGATCTCAATGTGTTTTCGTCAATTTGAGGAGGTTTTGGAGCAGGGAAGCCCATCAGCACATTAAAATAAACGGTCTCACACACACATGAGAAAAGTGAAGTGAACTTGAGACCCCTCTTGGAACCCTGTTGAGGCCTCCTACTGGTCCCCTGACCCCTCCTTGAACGTCTGCTGTGCTAATAGCGTGGCAGGTGACCGTGGTGCGTGACACACACAGGTCAGGTTACCTGGTGAGTCCCGCCGCACTCACTCACACTCTGGACAGCTCCTGTGGTACTGAACCAAAGTAAAGCTGAAAATTTCTGCTTCTCATTGGATGAGAGCTGCACGGTGGACTCCTCAGCTCGCCTCTGATTGGTGGATTCACCTGCCAGTCAGGCGGATTTCCTTCACAACAGACTGAACTGAGCCGGGGAGCAGCTGCAGCAAAACCGGCGCGCTCAATGTCACCACCGGGCACTGGAGGAGATGATTTTACAGAGAGGTCGGTGAAGCTGGTCGCCACGGGACCACTGAGGACATTCAGCAAGGTAAGATTTACTAATGCAACATGTCTGCTGTTTCAGTGCTGATGGGATTATAAAGAGAAATGTGCTGCTGGCACATAGGAAATGGCCTGCTGCTGCGAGGATGGAACTGTTGACTGTCATTGAACACCGACACACAACAAGTCACTTAATTGATGCACTGTGAGATTTATTCACTCCAGAGCAGGTTTGTGCTTTGAAAGCTTGCTAAAAAATGTGTTTTAATTCAGTCACAAAACATTGTCTATCCTGGTTGTCGACTCAGCAGCACCCTGATAATCTCTGGAGATGGTAGACCTTGCATCTTAATGGACCGGCTATTTATCTTCCATAATTAGTGGCCCATTTTTTATTATTTTAGTCCTATTTCAGGATTATTGTAGTCGCTAAATTCAATGCATCACTTCTGAAAAGGATCACACAATGC
Source organism: Lutjanus campechanus (assembly GCA_027495735.1). Classification (NCBI taxonomy): domain Eukaryota; kingdom Metazoa; phylum Chordata; class Actinopteri; order Lutjaniformes; family Lutjanidae; genus Lutjanus; species Lutjanus campechanus. Next base: position 11,048 of record JAJHUR010076529.1, on the reverse strand, counting down.
ATCACTTGGCGGTTACGCACGCACGTGAGGTGACGCACGCACACGCGCGATTTAAGATCAACTTTGAGGATGTGACTCGCTGATTAACCTTTACTGTTAAAGCTCACAGTGTACACGAAATCAGGCAGAGTTTAGCTGTGGCACCTGTTGCACTCTGACGGGGATACAGTACGTCTGTCTTTAGGTATCCATCATAGCTCTGCTTTTGTCTCATTAAGGATAGTTTGGCTGATTTGATTACTAGAGCCAGACAGATCAATGTTAGTAGATATCGGTCTCTATCAGTGTATCTGATATCAGGGGCGACACTGCAGGTTCATATGCCTGTGTTCAAACCAGAACTAATGTTTAATTTAAAATGGTGCCATTTGCTTTATATGTCTTTGAAAAGACAAACCCATCTCCACAGGGTGTTCGTTTTTCGTAAATAGTCAGTAGCAATCAATAACAAAATTACCTCCATATTCTACATAAACTATAAAAATATTAAATTAATTGTTTATTTTCTTTACAGGGTATTTTTGTCATACACAGAAAGTTATGCTATGATGATTGTTGGGTAATATGTATGTTGATCAAAATAGAAAACAATAAAACAACAAAATAGATAAAAAAAATATCAATATCAGATTTTTATTTTTTTTACTCATAATTATAAGAGAAGCAACATAGTGCTGCAACTAATGATTATTTGCATTATCAATTAATCTGTTGATTATTTTCTTGATTAATCAATTAGCTGTTTAGTGAATAAAATGCAAAATGAAACAAGAAAAAAAAAGCATTTGAGAAGCTAAAATCAGAGAGTTTGGACTTTTATTTCCTAAAAAATTACTAAACATGATCAAACGATAATCTCATGGCTATGAGGAAGGTAAAGGAAACAACCTAAAAATAGGACAGTTTATTGTGGTTATACACACCGACTGATGTGTTTGCTTAGTGTGTTTTCTATGTTTGCCAGTAGCAAAGAAAGAGGAGAGATTTGAATGACTCAGCAGCCACAATTTGGATACATGTTGTCTTTTCAAACTGAGCCATCAGAGTTCCTCATATCGTGTCTTTAATTGCATGATCATTCTGTCTTTTGGCCTATTTTTGTTAAAAACAAACAAACAATGGTGTGATATAGTTCCTAACAGACCTTTTTAATGACAGCCTTACTGATATAAAATAGCAGGTTAAACACAGGTGATATTAATCATACTAAATAAAGTCCTGTTCAATTTAGTGCAGCAGAGACTAATGCCAACATGCACAACAGCTGCACTGTGACCTGAAAGGAACCTGAAATAGTAACACTGGTGACACTTATGCTTACTATTATTTCATGCCAAAATGGCTGCTGTGAGAAAAAAAAAGTCTATTGCAAAATTAAGCAGGTAATCTTTAAAGTAATCTAAAGTAATTGGTTATAGTTTCATGTACAGTATGAATGATAGAATATACCGGAATTGCTTTCTTCCTGAAACTACTGCTTTCTACAAGAAAGACAGACTACTGTTGATATCTCCAAAGTTAAGTAACTCACACCAAAACAGTCTAGAAAGATAAATAACACTACAGGTAAGAGGAAAAATATGTATTTCTGATTTTAAGGTGAACTGTCCCTTTAACTCTTCTTCTCAGTGTAGACCTGGATTAGAAGCTGAATATATTTCCATATTTTTGAAGCAAAAATAGCCCTTTCTGTGGCCTGTTACATCTGCCTGAATGAAATTTGTTCTTGATTTTTATTCTTTTGATGGTCAATCAGACAGAGCACATGAAACATTGTGCTTCGTGTGTTCTTTCTTTTGATGCACGCCTCTTTGAAGTGCTGACAGGGTACAACATGCAAACTCAGATGGCTCTTTAAAGCAGGAAGAAATAATTGACCAAACAGAATCTGATTTGAACCACCAGATGGAGGATTAGCAGTCTTCTGCATTGTGTTACTGTGCTCCCTGCACACAGTTGTGTCATGGTAACTTTGTTAAGGCCTCCGAGACTCCCGCTCTCTCTCCAAGATGTACTGGGAACTACAGAGTTGTACATGTTGTGAATCGTCAAGCTTAGGGAATAACATTGTGTACACAACTCAAACTCTTAAATTTTGTGTTGGTGCAACTTTTTTTTTTTTTAGAGTAAGTAGTAATAAGTCATGCTACATCTAAGATAATAGTAAGACAAAATACAGATAAAATCAGTGGTGAGAAAGGTAGTATAGTGTCCTACTCATGTATTTATTGACCATTTGCACAGCCAGGTATTGTGTCTGCTTTGCTTTGGACTGCTTTGGAAATGTGAAATATTTGCCCCATAGATTCCAGAGAGGCCTGCCTCTCTGTTCCTAGGGCCCAGAGTCCTCTTTGTCGCAGCTCTTTCACTGTTGAGCTCTTTATTCTTGTCAGCCGTGCGTCTCAATTAACACACTGGGGAGCTTTGTGCAGAGAGGAGAGCTCAGTGTCTGTCTGTGTGTGTGTGTGCGCACACTTGTGCGTTCGTATTTACACGACGACTGTGCTTGAGGAAAACGGGTGTGTGAATGTGTGTGTGTGCATTGTCTTTGTGCCTGAATGCATTACGGCAGTGAAAAAGAGAGAATGGGACACAAGCACAGGCGGAGTGAGGGACTGGACGTGAAGTGAATGAGAGGTAAAATGGGGACAAAACAGAGAAGGAACTCTTTTACAGATAGACGTTTCATAGGTCCTCTGTTCTCACTACAGGCACGGACATGCGTCTAGGAAACAGTGTCTAATTCTTGATCCACAGCTGCTGTGGATAGGCTCTCCTGTTTTCCGTTGCTGGAGTGTGTGAAGAGGCTGCTGATGCTAGCAGTGTAATCAGCAGCACCAGGCAAACCCTCCTCCTTCTCTTTGGGGATCCTCAGACAAATGATTGACTGTCTGGTGAGTAAGAGCTCATACTTGGCAAAGCTGGCAGTGGTTGCTGATGAAGGACTGGCTGTTTGTGGTATGCAGTGTACTGTATTAATTGAGTGAGTTTTTTGAATGGTACATCTGTCTGTGATTCAAACGTGAAACAGCAAAGTTGGTTGTACTGGGTAGTCCTTCTATCCATTTTTTGTCGCTTATCCGGGGGCAAGGTTACAAGAGGCTGTAGGCTAAGCTAGGTAGTCTGGATGTCCCCCAGCAAGGTTTTCCAGCTCCTCCCTGGGGATCTGGAGGCATTCCCAAGCCAGTTAATCTCCACAGTGTGAACTGGGACTACCTTAAGGTCTCCTACCAGTTGTACATGCCTGGAAAACCTCCACAGGAAGGCACCCCGACAGTATTCTGATCAGACATCTGAACCACCTCAGCTGGCTCCTTTCAACATGACTTTCTGCATGTTTGAGCTTCTCACCATATATCTGTGGTTGAGCCTAGCCACCCAGGGTTAGTGATAAAAGGTATTTTAGCCCCTTAAAAAGGCACACCCAAAAAAATCAATAGCAGTTTAAGTGTATGTTATAATTAGAATATTTTCACCACTTTACCTCGCCACCAGACAGCCTTTTTCTGATTGGAAGCCCTCGTTACATAAGGTAAATATTGCTCCCTCCAAACCAACAAAACTCCACGGGTAAGAACAGTCATTTTACTTTGCAGATTATGGGAGCTGCTGGTCTACCGCTGCCTTGAATGGTTATATTGTTGTTGTTAGTGTTATTGTGTAACTTCTGAACTATCCTTTGAAAACACAGAAGCAGCTCCAGTGTTCTGTGAGGCAGTGAAAATGTTATACGTATAGCATACAGTTAAACTGATACATATCTTTTTTAGGTGGACCTTCTTAAGTGGCTAAAACACCTTTTTGCTGTTGATCCTGTTCAGAGCAGGACATTGCTTAGCTTCTGTGCTAGTGCCCAGCTCTGGTTCTCCAAACAGGGGGTGCAGCTATTGTGCATGTTGGCTCACTGGAAAGGTTCTGCTACACTAAATGTAATGGAACCTTTAATTGATATCATTGGTAACCCCTGTGTTTACTGTACTTTTTCAAATCAATATGGCTGCTGTGAAAAGGTCTATATGGTTCCTTTTTAAACTTCACAATTCACTTGCTTTTACTGTTGAAAAAACGGAAATTCAACCAAGGGAGACTAATGAAGGACGTTCTTCTTCTTCTTCTTTTGCTCTAAAACTTTTGACGATTGCTTACTTGGTCTAACCGGGAGCGAGAAATATATTGAAGATGACGAAGACAAATTAAGCAATTTTATGAGGCTGTAGCCAGTTAATCTGTGGTGACTTCAAATGCTTTAACAATTGATTCCAGCTTTAATTCACAATCAGACCAGTGTGAGCAAGATACTGGTCATTTCTATGGTTTCTAATTCTTCCACTTGAGCTCTGTTGTGCTCTGGCTTTGTGTTTGTGTATAAATCCATCAGTCTGCTCAGGTACATAATTAACATGGGTACTCTGAGGCTCAATGCAGTGCTCTATCACTGTAAACATGGCACTGTGTGCTACCTTTCTTGTCACTCAGTGCCAGTCCAGTTAATGCATAATCCTCAGCATGAAAAAAAGACAAACAAATATGCTCAGTCAGTGTCCATCACCAAGCAACCAGGTAGATCTGTTTTCCAGTGGAAGCAGAGCACAAAGCAATCTGCTTAACTATTACTCATCTGCAGACCCTCTGTGTGGACACTTGAAGTAATTACCAGCCGATCCAGTTGGTTATTTAAACTTGCTATACTCAACATGGCAGGCGTCTCACTCTCTGTGACAGGGAATACATTTATGAAGAGTAGAAGTATATTTTGTGTGAGAAGAAGACAATAATTGCAGGATGTGAGACAGTGAACAGGTGTCTGATAACCTGGTTGGCATTGTAGCAGCTATTTACCATAGTATTAAGGAAATATTCATCTACAATTGATATAATACACTTTACTGATGGTGATTTTGTCCCCAAACTCTTTCTTTTCTCACACTGTTTATTTGTTTATCTCATGCATGCTTGTCCTCTAGTCTTTTTATTTACATACATAAAAGGCTGGTATTCAGTGATTGTTGCTTTGTGTGGTGAAGTGGAGGCCTCTCCTCTCTTAGCAAGTCCTTTTAGGCCGTCTGAGATCAATGCTTAGATATTCATGGCGCGATGGCAGGAAGGTGTTTGAAGGTTGGGAGACTGTAGGTCTCACAAAAGAGAAATGTTTTGATTCGCCAGCGAGGCTTTAATATAGATTCATTCATCTTAACACAGAGATGGATGAGAGAACACCTTCCAAAGCACCGTGTAACACTAAAATTAACCATTTCTACTCCTTGCTTTGTCATGACGTCTTCTTCTCAAACACCCTGATAGAGGCTGTAAAACTGAAACTATCTATACTCCATTCTGCTCCGCTCTTGTTGGAGTAGATTGTTTAATTACCTCAACACATTTGAGGACATGATCGTGGGGTTTGGGAAACACTGATTGACATTTTTCACCATTTTCTGACATTTGAAAACAAACAAATTCTTAATCGATTAATCAAGAAAATAATCGACTGAATAATTAACAGTGAAAATAGTAGTTGCAGCCCTAGTATGGATGTACAAAAGGTTACTATTTACAGCTTTTTGGATTAGTCGTTACTGTCATATTATGTGTTTTTCTTCTCGTCAAAAAATCCCATGTAAAGACCAAAATCAACCATGCCCAGGCATCTCTCTGATTTATTCCAGCTCTAGAGTAAACAGGAGTAATTAGTGCATACTTTGGGGACTATTTTCAGCTGCGGATCAATACATATTTGGTGTGCTAGTGTGTTCGCAGCACCGGGACTGTTTATGTGGGATTGAAACAAAATTAACGACTGTGCAGGGAATATGTTCATGATAACGGCACATAAACAGCCAGTGCAGTGGTTTGACTCATTTATGTGTTTTTAATAGTTTTTGGAAAACAATGAAAGAAAAATCTTATTTCAAATATTTGTATTATGAAGCATGTGTACAGCATACTGTATATAACTGTTCCTCTCTCCAATCAAGGAAAAACCATCATCAGACTATGGCAAGAAAAGCAGTTCTTGTTAGGATCAAATCATTCAGTGGTTTTGAGATTTGAGTTTTTGTCGATAGAAAGAATAACATAGCATGTTGTCCTTTAATGCAACAGCTCAGTTGCCATGTGTGTTCAAGCTGTGAGCATGACAACACTTGGGAGATTCAATACTGAAAACAACACTGTAGGTTGTACCTTAGGTGAAGCATATTGTTTGTATACAGTATATGCCACTCTCAAAATAATTCAATTCAGGTGTCAGGTTGAATGGAGAACCAGCCAACCCAGTTCAGGCCAGTCCAGCTGTGTTCAGATCACAGGAGTTACACCACGTGCCAAACTTAAACTCAAGGCCCTTGCCTCAAATCTTGCCCTAGAGCTGGCAAACAATGTACTTCACACAATACAATTCTATGCTGTTCAGTGGATGTTCTGGAAACCTTCAGTTTGTTCTCCACATACTGAAGGTGTCTAGCTGCTATCATGTGGCTGATTCCAGCAGTGGCACTCTAGCCAAGTGGTTATAGCTTGCAAAATGCCGTCATTTAAATTTTAAGCAATGTTTTGGATTTGCCTTTAGGCTTGTCAAACTGAAACAACCCTTGTTAACTTTATTACTTAATTTCTTTCCCCTAGACTTTCTGCTTTCAGAGCTAAAGGTAATAATAATTAAATATATGATAACAAGTAAATACATTTATATAGTTGTACATTTACAAATGGCCCTCTGAGGGCAGCCATAATGCTGATGTGGCCCAGGATGAAATTGAGTTTGACCCCACTGGTTTAGCTGTCAGAGACAAAACCATCAAATATAAGTTGGACTAGGTTGGGCTTTAAAGGGGTAGTTCACCCAAATATGAAAATTCAGACATTATCTACTCACGCTCATGCTGATTGGACGTCAGGTTTAGTGTTTTAGTCCACAAAAACGCTGCTGGAGAGCTGCTGTTCACTTGCACATGCTGACCATCACACCACACACACCCAGTTCAGACGGTGGCTCCAAGCTAAGGCTCTACAGGGAAAATTAAGGCTAAGGAGACTTGGATTACACCAGACAAGCAGTATGGAGGCATTTTGTGATTTCTTTTCTTTTGCTTCTCTTTTACATTTGAAAAGTGGTCATTATTCACTTAAATTGTTTGAGAGATTCTGCAGTGCTGTGAAACTCCAGCAGGGTTTTTGTGGACTAAAAAATTAAACCCAACCAGCATGAGGATGAGTAGATAATGACTGAATTTTCATTTTTGAGTGAACTATCCCTTTAAAATTTTGGTCAATTTATAATGTACTTTTGAAACTTGAAATCCAGAGCAAAAAAGCCACATTTCTTTTGCCAAATATTGTGGCAATGAAAAGTGCTTTGTTTATTTTATTTATCTGATTTGAAATGTCATAAATATCTACAAAATCAGGATTCACCCGATCCTTACATTCACCTCTCTGTTTCCGCTCATGGGACATTGTTAGAGCTTTGTTATCTAAACATCATGCAATTATCACCTAATTACAAACTTAAATCTACCCACACGCACTGTACCACACACAAGGGAGAGACAGTCATCACTCATACTCTCCAATAGATAAGAAATAGGTTAGTCCGGTCAGTATCTTCTTGGTTTTTTGAAAGTGAGGAGGATCTCTGATTTGTTTGTTTTGGCTGTCATGGCAACCTCAACCTGCATCGCCCTTGGAGCAGAGCTGAAGCACTAAATTAAGTACGGATTACAATACGCATTAACGGACACTCAAGCAGATACTGCCCAGGCACACTTGTGTTGACATGTCCGCACAAACTCTTTCTCACGGACGGTGGAAACATAAGTATACCATTGTTTTTTGTACTGATGTTTGACTCGTAAAAAAAAAGGAAAGTGAGGTCTACCATGACCACCAAAACATAAATAACTTTTATTTTTTGTATCTCATTCCAGGTTGTTTCACCATACACCCCATGGCTGTACCCTGACACTATCATCTGTTCAAGCTCTTTTCTCCATCCCCCCCGTCCGGCACCTCTTCCCCCTCCTCCTCAACCTGTGGCCTATTTATACCCTGGAGATTCAAAAGAGCCCATTAAAGCTCCGCAGACCTCTTCAGCAAGAGACAACAGAGAGCATGAATCTGATAACACATGGTCGACCTGATCTCCAGCCTCCTCACCTCCTGTTCGACAGCTAAGGAAAATTAAAGCTTCAGCCGCCGGAAATTCTACAAGTGTGTCAAACTTCAGGTGACAAATTGTCCCTGATATTCCACTGTGGTGAGGACAGTTTGGGAAATTCTGGATGCAGCGTGTGCCTGGGTCTATGAACTGGAGGTTCTGTCCTATTTCATTGAAACACAGGAAAAGATTCATAACATTTCTTTGTTGCCTCAGTAAATAGATATGCAATTAGAGCAAGGACACTGAAAGAAGTTACCCTCTAAATGGCTCGCATATCTCAAGGTAAGCCAGCGTTTTTGTATCATATAAATATGTTTTATGTCAACTTTTATATTGGATCTATGATGGTATATAATAAACATGTTGTTAGCTACCTAGGTGCATTTTCATTTCACATCATGTGGATTATGTATTGCTTTGTATGTTTGTGAGGCTAATACTGTCGCTACTGTGTATGAAAAAATAGGGGCTAATTGTTTAGGTAATAACTGTCTCACAGTAAAGATACAGTTAATCTGACAGGATTAGACAAGAAAAAATAAATGTATGATACTTTACCATGTAGTTAAATAGAAGCAACACAACATATATTACTAAAGAGGTGTTATTTCTTGTTATCATGCCATAAATTTTGGTGTTAAGCAATAGGCGATTGTTACGAAATGACCTAAATACATCCCCCTTGTTGACCTACCCTCTTCATCTTAAGGTCACTGATTGGCAGACCATGATCTAGACCCAGACACCATCAGAACCGGACCTATAATACAAAAGATGATTGTGAACTCTTAAAGGAGAAATCTGTAATATATTGTCAGGATATCAGGCTTGTTGATCAATTCACAAGTTAGGACTGCCCCTTGCTTGTTATTGTCAAATTACAGTTTTGCACTTGTGTTGCACTCCTGCAGTGTTCGTGCACCCTACCCAAGCTTTCTCAAGTCTGGAGAAGAAGGGGTGGGGGGAAACAACATGCTTCAACCATAGACTGTATATTAAATAGGGATTCAACCTATTTAATATACAGTCTATGACTCCAATTTGCTATTTAGACTGGACTACTCGTTTTTGGATACACAATTGATACATATTCCTCCATTAAATTTTGACAAAATCAAATAACAACAAAGATTACAGTTAACTGCCGCTTTGAATCGAGGGCTGCAACAGTGAATTAAATTTTAAAGGAACTGGTCTTCACATCACTGGGGTGCTCCCATTGGACCCTTGTTAAAAACAAACAAATCACCTACTGGTTTTGAGGCACTACCATGATGTTGGAGCACCAATACATTTTTACTTTTTATACAATGCTGTCTCAAAAATGTACCAAAATATGAACCACAAAAATAATAGTTTTGTACCTATTGTGCATCCAGCCTTTTACCACTTCCAGCCATGAGCTAAGCCCACGCCAACCTGGGCGTCCCTTGCAGGATGACTGCTGTCTGCCCCACTGACAGCAGCCCAGAAGGGGCTGAAGCTGGGGCTGGGACAGCAGGCTCCAAGGGGTCAGGGGCAGCAGGCACCACTGGGAGCATCTCAGTTTCTGGGGCCGAGACCGTGGATTCTAATGGAGACTCTGTCGGAAGTTCAATGGGAGGCACAGCTGTGGTCGCCGGAGGCCCAAGGTACACCCGCTGGAGCCGGCAGGACAGCTCAGACATCAACACAGACGATGAGGGAGCCATCATCCGCCGCCTCACACCACTGGAGAGGCTGAACCTGGACATGTGTCAGGATGAAAGGTATAGGACATGTACAGAAAGAAAAAATGAATCCAAAATAGGATAATTTTTTCATTTCATTTTTTAAAAACAATTAACAACCTGCATACAGTTCTGGTACATAAAACGTCCCTGAACACTGGTTTTGCTGCAAGGCAAATTTCAGGCAGGACAATAAAGACTGAACTGAAGTCTTGAATAAGCACAATAGATATATCTTTTAAAATACCTTTTGTACTTTCAGTACTATAATTAACTATTATTTTTAATGGATATTGTATTGTTTTAAACATGTGGTATTGAAAAAGTATTAAAGTATTGATACTTTTGACAACCTTACCCCGCTGTAGTATATCATAGAGAATATTTAGAGTTGCATCTCTGTTATGTATGTCACAGGGTAGTCCGTGAGCTAACAGTGGGCAGAAGAATCGGCTTCTACAAAATTCGAGGGGAGATCGGCTGTGGGAATTTCTCCCATGTCAAGTTAGGAATTCATGCCCTCACTAAAGGTAAGAAACTACAAAACATCAGTAAAATGCAACTGTTCATACACCTGCATTCATGTAAGGGAAAACATCAGTTGAGGAGGGGCAATTGATTGTGATATCATATTATTAGTGCTGTCAAACGATTAAAATTTTTAATCAGATTAATCACAGGGTTACTATGGATTAATTTCGATTAATCACTATTAAATATCATTCATTTTTAATCTATATTAATCGCGTTTCATTTTGCATGAGCAAACAGACTCAAGAAAGAAGGAAATATATACATAGATATAAAGGCTAGATGTCTCCTCCGCGCTGCCAGCCAATGCAATCGCACGTCCGCACTGGCGGTCATCTTGCCACAGTCAGCTGGCTCACCCATAACATTGTGTTGTAGTGATGCATACTTTTTAAATAACCATAACTTGCTCAATTTTCTACCTATTTTCAAACGGTTTGGTTTGTTATAAATGTCAGAGGTGTAGTTGTAACACTGCACTTATGGATAAGTCACACTTCCGGTCAAACATCCAGAATTGTAGCCACGTTAATAACGTTTGTAAGAAACCAAACCGTTTGTAAATCCGTCAAGATTTCAGCAAGATACGAGTATTTACGTTTGTGCAGATCACTCACCTTCCTTCACGTACCACAGACTCCGCCAGAGAG
>JAJHUR010076528.1:0-17363 GCA_027495735.1 Lutjanus campechanus | reverse complement strand
CTACATCTTGGCTCTTATTTCCCTCGACTGTCCGTAAACTACAGGTTTAGCATTATAGTCCAAATAGAGAGTTAACATCATACATAGTCTACTAAATGGGTTTTATATATGACCTATATGGTTGAAGCGAGTTGTCTCCCCCCGCTGCCTCGTCCTCAGACTTGGGGATCAAAGTGAAACACTGCAGGACGAGCACAACATGGTCAATGGACAATAACAAGCGAGGACGAGTCCTCCACTGTCAGTTGATCAGCTGTTTATAACTCTGTCAGTTGATGTAAAGTTCAGACTGTTGTCCTGAAAATAAAAGCCCACAGCTCTGAAAATACACACTCTGGAGTTTGAGTTCAGTGACTGTCTTACTGTCTGCCAGACTCCATTAACATTTTATCCAGTTTAACTGTTATAAACATCTACATCTTCTACAAGATTATTAATTAGTTCTGATGACTCATAAACAGACACTAATACATTCAGAGAACATTCAGCATTAATTTGAAGTCTGATTAATGTGAAACAGGCAAACAAACAGATTTCTCCTTTAACTGAACAATTAGTGCATGAATTTTAAAGTTCTGATTGTAAAAAATGCTTTAAAACATCTCATGTAACAGTTTCCCACAGTGTGCTGTTTTAATTTATTTTTTTTTACATTGAATCAAAAGATCAGGAAGATTAACCTCTCCTTCCTTTGAAGAGCAACTTTGACACTAATCATGTGTTTATCCAGTCAGTACTGATGGTAAATGTAGTCAATTGAAGCAATAAATCCCTTAGTGTGTGTTCTAATGCTGGAAAATCTTAATTAAGTCTTCCTTTTTACATTGATTTTTGGTTGCCAACTTTGCATCTGGCCAATAAAAACTAGCCTCTTGGCTCATTATGGCATATTTACAGTAATGTTTATTAATATGCACTGTCCCTGGGAAATTAATTAATTGATTAACCCTCACACCGCTGTCACCTGTCCATCCCAACAACCAATCACTTGGTAGTTTTTGAAGCCAGGTCTTCATTTTCCCCTTTTTTTGCCATTTATTTTCTTCGTTCACAAACTTTTGGGGTTTGATTTTCTGTTTGAGAGAGAACTGAAATGAACTATCAGTGCCCTACACTGAGGTGTAAGTCTGAACTAAAACCACTAGATGTCAGCCTAAATTAGTTTTTACCAGAGATTATGTTGTGATTTCTGTTGAGGTTTGACTGTAGACTTCTCTTCCGCTGAACTATAAAACTAAGCTGTTTATTCTCTGGAGGAGAGACAGTTTAAATGTGTCCTCTTTCATAAAAGTCTGGGTCCATCTGCATTTGAATGGAGCTACTTTTTCTGTGTTGTGCTGAAGTGCTTTCCTTCAAGTCCTTCAAATCGTCACAGATTGTTTTCTCTCTGAGCTCACCCCCTCAGCACCTGCAGTCTCTCTGCAGTGTTTTCTTTTTTCCTGGACACTCCTGCCAAGATCCACTCTGCTTCCTATTTGTTCTCCCTTATATCCTGTCCTTCTGCTGAGGCCTTAAAGCACAAACACGGCTTCACTCCGTGTTCACTTGTTGTCTGCATTAAAATATACAGTTATAGGCTAAAAACGTCACTCTTTTAAATGAACTTGGCATGTCAGAGCTTCAGGAGACTTTTTTTTTTACATTTGAAAACTGTCACCATTGACTTACATTTTTTGGGAGATTGGCATGAGAGGTAGTAGATAATGACTGACCTTCCATTGTTCGGTCAAGTATCCCTTTAAATTTGCCAACACACAACACAAGTTTATTTAAATCCACTTGCATACTGCAGCAGCTTCTGTCTGGAGGCATATCAGGGTTTTTTTTCCACCTCCTACAAGAAAAAGTACAAGGGAAGGCTACTCTAAGTTGGAGTTTCTACTTGGGGCAAATCGATCGACCCCGATTTCATGAAGACGCAGTTGTGTGATGTCACACAACAATGGCAGCTCTCACGGAAGCCCAATAAAATTGATACTATTATATAGAAAAAAGTATTCTGCATGTAAATTGATGTCATATATATATAACATATAATGACATAATATGTCACCATGTTATTAAATGTCATAAAATGAAACATATAATGGCATTTGTAACCTCACATGCTCTTTTTACTCCTTTGTGTTATTTATGTAAATCGACTGCACCGCTGAGGGTTCACGACTGAGTGTACACTAGCCTGAGGTCATCAGTTTGTCACGGTCAGTCGTGTTTTTGTTCAGTTTCAGCGTTGTACACTTGTAAGGCTTTAAGTTCAGAAGTTGGAAGTTTTAACCCGGAAATTATGACCTCCCACACCGTCTGGAACACATCAGTTACTGCGCCTTTAAGGATAAAATTACCTAATTGAGCGCTATGTATTAAGAATTTGACAAAAACTCTTCATCAGGACTCTGTGTGTTTGTGGTTTAATCAAATTTGACTGACAGTGACCAACAACAACACACCAAATGTCTCCGGATTCTGATTTAAAGTTTCCTGAATGCTGATTGGTGAATAAAATTACCTTATTTCCAGGTGAGCCCCGCCCACATCAACGCAGCAAGTGGAGCACATACAAAAAAACCCAGAAACAAACGTCTTACTCTGCGGTGTTTGATGATGTCATATTTCCCCGCTGATGCCTCTGTGAAGCTCAGGAGGGAGTTGCTCAACAACATTCCTGACATACTCCTCAACTGTGAGTAAGGTCCGTGTCTTAACCAATCCCTCCCATCACAAACATACAGTGCGTGGGCTCAGATGCAAACACAACCTCTCTCACACACCGATGGGACAACACATAGGACATGACCATGTCTTTTTCCTCTCTGTGAATGTTATTAAAAGAATTCCTCTAATCATTCCTGCAGTGGTGGAAGAAATATTCAAGTCTTTAACTTCAGCAAAATAAATGATACTACAAATTAAAGGTATTCAAGTAAAAGTACAAGTCCTTCATTTAAGTAGAAGCACAAAAATATTATCAATGAACTTTGCTGTCCAGTAAAATCATTTTGAAACTGGTATTCAAAGGATTCAGTGCTCCTTTATATAGTATAACCTAAAAAAAATTAAGCTCCTTTGGATTGGTTTTCTTATAAATTAATGGTCCATGGATGTGACAAACTATTCACATTTTTTTTTTGGTACTGAATCAAATGTTAAAGTACTCAGCCTCAGGAATACAGTATTACATTACTGAATTGTTGTTCCTACTGAAGCTTTAAAATGTCAGCAGCATTTTACTGTTGCTGGTCAAGGTGGAGCTGATTTTAACTACTTTATATACTGTTGCGTAGCTACTTTTAAAGAGGCAATATGTAAGAATTGTCGACCTGTTGAATTCATACTCTAACTGCTAACTGTAGCTGCCCTTAGCTAGTCCGGAGTGGGAGCAAAAATAAAATTATCTAAATAAAAGTCTCCTGCTTTATTTTAACTGTCTAACATACTACTCAATGCAGCTGGGGAAAATGTAAACACAGGCTTGTTTCATTTGATTTCAAGGCGAATCAGACCTGGTGGCAGCCATTAAGAATAACTAATTTAACCACTGCCTGTAAGACATATAATTCACTACACCTGGAAAAAAACATACCTGGGTTTCATTCTTTCTCCAGAGCTTATTTGCTGACAAGGAGAACTAAACACTTGTGGTCTTTATGTTTGTGTTGTGCCAAACTGGAACTTGCCAGTTTAATAAACAGATACTTTATGGACTTCAGCGTTGTAACAAATTATTTTTATGTGCATGACAAAACAAATGCGACACAGATATGTGCGGTGGTTGAGCTGGCAGAAGTGATATGTGAGTTTTGACACAGCTGTGCAGTAAAGACAGGCAGTCAGTCTGTGACTATAACAATGAACAAAGACATGAGTCATACTCAATTACACATTGTCTCCTTTACAGAAAAGTAAAGACTCATCGCTCTCTCTCTCTTTCTCTCTCTCTCACACACACACACACACAAATACACACACACACACACAGTCGTCAGTACCAGACAGCAGGAAACACGATGGAAGTAAACTAAACACTGAAATTAAACTTTTCTCAAGATGCGCTGATCCAACATGGAGGCAGGAATGTTTAAATACTGCATGGTGTAACATTAGAACAAACAGGTAATACGACTGATAGAAAATCAGTAGGCTGACTGCTGATAATACATGAAGGTGTTGGTTTAGCTGTTGACTCAGCAGTGATAAGAAAAGGCTGAATTACAGTAATCAAACAAAAAACTCTTCATCTTATGTACACAATCACACTGGAAAGTTTAGACAAACATCATCATTTACAAATTACAACGGTCACATCACACCACACGCATAAATAGGTCGAGTTTACATATAAAATGTCTTCATACTGTAGTACAAAAATCTTTTAAAGGCAAGTGGCTGCTCAATACCTTCAATGTTTACAAAAAAAAAAGAAAATTACAAAACTCATCAGGTTTTAGTCCCTTGGAGGAAACAGTTACTTTGTGCAAACTAACATGTTTTAATGGAAGATGAACAGATTCACTGACACACAGGGTGGAGACAAAATAATGTCACTGCTTCATGAATAAAGACTGTGACTTACAGGTAACTAAATCACCACCGCAAATACTGCAGCAATGTGGGTCATATTGGGTCAGAGGCCGGTCTGCAGTATTAGTCCATTTATACCCCCATTAATTTAATACTTCAGACTAAACTGTACTGTATGTTGTTATGAGTCTCTACCTGATTCCCATTTGGGATGCACAGTATTCGATTTTTTTTAATATCCAATATGACTAATTTTGGTCAATAGCTGATACATGCACATTTTTTTCCGTCTAATTGCAGAGAACATCAAATCTCTCCTCTAGTGGAATTATCACATTATTCTGCCGGCTCTTATTGTGAAGGCCCACTGACATAAAATATAAAGCTTTTCAAAATGTAAACTGGGAAAAAAAAAAACTGAAAAATACTGCTGACAGTTATTTTTTCAGTGGTGCCTGTTTCTCTTTGTCCTTCACAAATGTATTGCCTCCTAATCTATTTAATTATATTTGTAGTGTTGACTGAGTGGTGGAATCAGACCTGTATCTATTTTTGGACCACGTGTGATATGTGCTGTTCATACTGTTAAAATTGAATTTGGGCCAAATGCACTCATAGTTGGAACATATCTAATCACTTGACAATCTAAATATATTGCTTGACGCAGCTTTAGAGTTTAGAGTCAATGTCCTTTTCCATGTTTGCATTATTTTGTCCACCCACTCTGCAGATACACGCCATGTCAACATATGGTAATGTTGGTTACTTCCAGCTTTAGTTAACATTAAAATCTCCTTCCAAAAGCCATCTGAATTAGGTGCTTTAGTCCCTGAATGTGTTACTGAATGACACAGTGTTTGTATTGTCAACAACTGAAGCTGCAATCTGTCCTTTATAATGATGCCGTTGTCATATACTTCTTTTCTACAACTGTGCTTGTTTTAATGCAGATATCTCATCAAAAGGAGATGAATGGAGTCATTGTGCTGGAAGCGTGAAGCCAGTCTCTCTGCATCAGAGCCTTTTCTAAAGGGACGAGGGAAGACGAACAGTGTCCTGCTGGGAGGGACAGTCCAGGTCATACATCCCGTCCACATTAGTTCAGTGTTAGTTCAGCTGAGATATACATGAGGCTGCCGGTGACAGAAACCCAACAGTGATGACTTCATCATTCAGCGACGTCACAGGCAGAAACCCCAGTAACTGTCTCAACAGTAAAAGTGTGTCTGCTGTCGTCATTCAGCTTTCCTTCAGTTGTACTTTGCATATATCCACAGTCCACACTCAGTTCTTTCATTCAGTTCCCATGTGTTCGAGGTGCTCAGTCTGTGACGATCAGACGATGAGGGAATCCCGGCTGAGAAGAGTGTTCTGACGAGGACACACAAAAAAGGAAATGGTCAAAACAACAGCAGAGGGTTTACACCAAAATATGAACATGTATCGTTTTCAGTAGAATGAGAAAGTAAAATAATAGTAAACATTAGCCAAACAGGGTTATTATTGTGAAGTAGAACCTGGGTCAAACTGCATTTCAATTATTTGAGTATTTGATTTTTAAGGTGGTCGATCTTTAACATGAAATCTTTGATGCCGAATATCTGTTTGACCCAGGTTTGTTAGGGAGACGCCAACCAGTTAGGAGTTTGTTATGGAGGGTAGTTGGATACAGAACAGAGGAGTCTACCTAGTTTCCACAGTGGTAGCATCTGAACCTGACCTGTCAAAGGTACAACAACAACACTTACTGTGGGCCTACAAACCATTTTACACTGCAAGTCAGTTAGAGTTTCTCAAACTTTAAAGCTCATGACATATGAAATGAATTTGACATACTCAAATTTTGAATAATAATAGGTTTGAAAAACATTGTTCAAGTGCGCCATATTCCAATTCACACGATAACTTAACTCTCTAAGTGCAGGGGTAAAGTTTGGGGCCTACAGATGGGGTCATAGGTCGGGATGTTCTGATAGTGATATCAGTTCAGTCAGACAACTCACGTTTTAGAATGTTTATTGCAGGATAACATAGTTAGAGTTTGGCGTCTAGGCTCCGACCCCATCACTCCTCGCAGGTTATGTTTACATAGAGATATTGAGGAGTGATGAACACGTATCATGGACCGCCTGTTGGAGCCTGCGGGTGGACGCTGGAGTGGTGGTGGGGCTGCATAAGCAGGCAGCGACACTGATGCAAAGCAGCAATAGCCATGGCAGTATAAACAGACCGCCATATTGGAAGGGTGTGTTTGGTATGTACTACAGAGAGTGAGGCGTGTCACGTGTGATTGCGCTGCAGCTTGAGTTGACTGGCTGAACTAGTTCTCAGGCGTCGCTACATCACTGGAAATGTCTCCACTACTGCCTAAAATGCTGGATAGGGTATCAGGGGGTACATGAGGCTATGCACCAATCCAATAACAGCTCCAGAAGGGGACCCAAGCAGCAAGCAGTGTCCCGTACGCTAAATTATTTAAACCTGAATCAGGCCATACAACAATGATAGCAATCAAATCACATCCACAGGCTTAGGAGTATACAGCTATTGACAAGAATGACGCAATGAAGTGTGTTTTTAAATGACAATTTTGATAAGTTTGTATGAATTCATGTCAAGTTAAAAGCCTTTATTTTAAAAACCTGTCTAATAATTACTCTCTGACCTCGCCTGGACCGAAGCGTTCGCTATATCTGAATAAATTAAGGCCGTCATGCCCCTTCAGTCTTCCCCCTTCAAAGTGGGCCCCTATGAAAGTTCTTTACTTTCCTTCAGTGGAAACACCCGAGTAGACTCCCTTAAAAGCAGGGGCATGCAACACTGAGTGTTAAATACTCACAGTTAGCCTAGTGTTAACATGCTTCTAACAAACATTTTCATCAACTACACCAATAACTAGTTTTCAGTGACTAGAAAAGATGTGAGCTCTACTCACTGCTGTTGATCTTTACCAGCATACAATCAAACAATCATCTATGGTCCTAAATGTAACTCACCACTTTCCGGCCCTTGTCTCTGGGTTCCTCTCTGCGCCCGGGCAGGGAATGGGCAGGAGGTTGTGAGGAGCGAGTGTTGGCTGGGGGCGGCCGTGGAGACGGCCTGTCAGTTCTGCTTCGCTCTGTCTCTGAATAAGAAGGCAGTGACTCTGCCTCGGGCCTGGTGCTAGGTGAGCGGCTGCAGTGCCGACTAGACTCCCCACTGCTCTTTTTCGAGCTGCCCTTCGAAGGCGTGTCTGAATCCTCCTCACCCCGGGCCCCGCTCTTCCCCTGGATGACCCCTCGCAGCTTAGCCTTCCGATCCAGCAGGCTGCTCAGGAACGTGCCATCGTAGTCCTTCTCTTGAGAAGAAGTTGATGGTGGGTTGACTCTGGGAGGAGGAGGGACAGGACGCTCGCTGTCCCATGTGCCCCTCCTCTTTTTGGGTGAATGAATTGGACTTATCATATGTCCATTTTTCTTGTTTCGTTTGGGATGATCTTCATGGTCGCTACTGTCTCCAAGCTCAGTTTCATCATTGTGATAATGCTGAGGTGGACCATCCCGGTATGAGGGATATCGACCGAACTCCTGAAGCTCCATCTCGTAGTCATCCCTTTCTTCTTCGCTCTTCTCTGCCCCTCTGCCTCCTCTCTGCTTGTAGGCAGCAGCAAACTCTTCCAGCTCATCCAGTGAGCCGGTCCGTCCGGCAGTGCGGTACGTCTTTCTCTGCAGATGTTCTGAACGAGGGTTCCACCTGCAGAACACAACACGAAGCCCAGAGAGGACCGACAGTGAGAAGGAGGTGACAAAAAAAATCTAAGAAAAGGTCAATAAGACTGAGTATTGTGTATGTTGCATACTGGATTTAGTATTTTTTACCTGTGTTTTGTATATTGTATTGATACATTGTCATTTGTAATGTCTCGATTTTCTCACCTGCCAGGTAATATGGATGAAAATGAACATTTTTGCTATAATCCAGATTGTTTGCATCGTGTTTTTTTATACTGATGTTCATTAATGTGCGCTGTCCTTATAATATAAACAAATAAAGTAAAGTAATGGATTTGCATTCATAAGTTGCTGCATGAGTTACAGGTCATACACACAGGTGCCCAGATTTCTAAAGGTCTTTTTATGCAGGACGAAGAGATCAAGGGATAGTTCGGATTAATTGATATGTGGTTGTATGAGGTACTTATCAATAGTCAGAGTATTTCCTACAGTAGATACCAGTTGGCATGCCCCCAGTTTGAGGAAGCGGAGAGGGGTACCTGCAAGGAAGCTAAGCAATGAACTGCTGTTAACAGGGTGAGCAACAAAAGGTATTTTAGCCACTTAAAAAAGGTCCAAAAACGTGGTTAAATTACCTTCTGTTGCTGACCCTGTCCACAGCAGTTCGTTGTTTAGCTTCCATGCTCGTACTCCTCTCTGTTATCACTTCAAATAATGCAAACTATCCCTTTAACTCAAAAATAACTCTACCCAAAATAACAAAAAGGAGAATATAGGAGTGTAAAACAGTTGTTTTTTCCAACACTGATCATATGACTATTTATAAAATTCAGACATATTTACAGTGTAAGGGAAAACGGTGTTGTCTCAGTACACCGTCAGTCTGCTCTCTCTCTCTGAGTATCTGTACCTGTTGTGGTTTTCGTCTCCGCTGTGATCCTGCTGCCGCTGATTTCGGCCGGGTCGACGTGACTGCGAGGAGGATGGGGGGTCGTCGCTGTACCGCCGTGGAGGAAGGGGCTCTTCCTGGCAGCGGCGGGGCTCCGAGTCGGTGTCATCACGATAGCGTTGGGGTGAAGAGGGGTTGTCACGGTACCGCTGTGGTTCTGGGCTGCGGCTGTCACGGTGGCGTTGGGGTTCAGGCTTAGGGTCGTGGTCAGGGATGGCAGGCAGAGCCTTCTTCTGGACGTTTCGGTATGTTTGGCGGAAGCCGGTTTCTCCCTCGTGGAGGGAGCTCAGCTCAGAGAGGCTGCAGGCTGGACGGGTCAAAATGAAGGAACAGATAAATGAAGAATGACAGAACAGAGAAATAAACAATTATACAGAACCAAATTTAAGAGAAAAAATATAATGAAGACGCTGCAGAAGAGGAAAGTGAGAGTCGAGGTTTGAAAGAGATTACACTATGTGTTGCAGTGAGAACTGTTAAATTCTTTCAGGTAAGTAGGCATGCACACCTGCTACTATGCACATAAAGGAAATTCAATACACAGAATGCTTGTGTAGAGAGGCATGCCAAGCTTGAGAGAAAAAAAAGCCAAAAAGACACTACCAACAGCATGCATTGTCTATTGATCGATCAGCATGCTACAGACGATCCAGACAGAGTAAACCCACAGGAGCGGTTTGCGAATCTTACACTGGTGGCTGATGGATCTGGCAGGGTTGAAGTGAGCCAGTTGTTTCTCTACATACTGGAGCACCCTGAGGGAGTCCTGATCCTGAGGTGAGGGCACGCGGTAGGGAACCCCTACAGCATGCATCGGCACTGCAGATACACACTTGACCCATCAGCACGGAGAACTTCTGTTTGTCTTTACGTGTGTTCATTGGAGATTGAGGACCATACTTGTGGTTTTGCTTGTTTTCTATTTCTCATATTTTATTGTTATTATTGCCTCTGGCCAAATAGTTAAAATGCAGTAACACAAAAACACACACATGACTTTACAACTTCTACACACAATATAGCTCACTAACTAAACTCAGTAAGCAACTAGGAATTAACAATTAAATTTCTCTTAAAACTTTTTGGAATGCTGTGCTTGAATGCCCGATACAGATAAACAATTTTCATATAAGATTTTTAAGTTTATCTTATATTATTCCAAGTAAAGCAAATGAAATATAAAAAGGCAGTTTTTGCACGTTTATAATAATCACTAAGGATCATTTTAGTGGATACAAAGGGAGAGTTTGGATGCTGTGATGTAGGGTTACATCAGGTACGTCTCCAGTAAAGAGAAGCAGAGAGGAGTACCAACACAGGAGCTAAGCACTGAACTTATGTGTCATTAACAAAAGCTATTGAAGAAAAGGTCTACCTAAAAAAATAATATCAATTTAAGTGTACACTATATTTGGAATATTTTCACAGCTTTATTCTGCCATTAGACAGCCTTTTCAGGTGAGAAACCACCACTGTATAAGCTAAATGTCACTCTCCAAACCAACCAAACTCCACTGGCAAAATCAGTAATTTTTTACCTCACAGACCACAGGAGTTGCTGGTCTACTGCTGCTTTTAACTGTTAGTTTGTTTGTGTTTTTGTGTGACTTTTGTGTCTTGAAAGGATAGTTTAGATTCACCAAAGTCACCCAATAACACAAACAAAGCAACAGACCAGCAACAGACCACCTGTGTTTTGTGAGGTAAAATGACTGATTTTGCTCATTGAGTTTGGCTGGTTTGGAGAGATTGATATTTGGCTTACTGCAAAGTAAAGTGGTAAAATAGATTTTCTTTTAGGTGGACCTTTTTAAGTGGCCAAAATAGCTTTTGCTGCTGACCCCGTACACAGCAATTCATTGCTTGGCCTCTGTGCTGGTACTCCTTGCTGCTTCTCCACAGTGGGAGCATCCCAACCGGCATCTTAAGTAGTTAATACACTGACTATGGATAAGTACCTCATACAACCCCACATTAAATAATTTGAACTATCCCTTTAAGAATTAAAAACTGATATGGTCTTTCAGTAATTCTAAAAACACAGTTTCCCTCACTAATAAAGAGTAAGACCTCACCTGCTGTGAGTAGGCTCCCATCTGAAGGAGGGAGAGAAGACATCTTGTCCACCAGAGAGGGCGGGGAGATGGGGACCATAGTCGGGACACCGCTCACAAAGTATGGAGGGTAGGCAGGTGATTGAGGGGTGGAGGTGCCTGTCTTTATACCCTTACCTGCTTCATATACTACAAAAACAGTAAACAGTCGTTCAGACTTTCCATAAAAAACATACAACAATATTCTGACTGCTAACTTTTGCGTTTCTGTGTGTTTATACTCACAGTGTCTGGGACAGCAGCATGTGTCGGGGCAGCACCAGCAGCTGACGTAGCAGCAGCAGGAGTGAGGACAACACTGACACCAACAAACCCCAACCAACAGCAGGAATAAAACACTGCCAAGCGCCACCGCCGCCACAAACACCCACTCTGGAAGTACACACAACACATAATCCTGCATATTAATAAGCATCAAGACATACTATTTATTAGGACATATACATACTGTATATACACATATATAGGAAGTTTGGTTTGGTCAGATCAATGTATACTGTTGTTTGGCTTTAAAATGGCTGTTTTTATTTTGCATTTCCCTCCAATAACATTGTCAGACTCATGCTAGGCTAGACAGTAAAAAAACATTAAATTTTTTATTCCATATGTCCCTCTTCCTTGTCAAAACCTCCTGTCTACATTACCCACAATGCAACTTGATGGCTAACTATTGGTCAGAGATTCAGGTGTGTTATGCTAGTAGCAGCTAGCCTCGAACCGTGTTGAGGAGCTGGCTATGGAGGTCTGGTAAAGCTCACTTATTTCCAGCTCCACAAGCCAAGATTATTTTCACTTTCACACTTTCAGTTTTCATATTTATCTCAAGTATATAAAAACTTGAGGTAATGAATCAAATGTTTGGCAGCTCCTTTTGGAGCCACAGAAGACTTAACACAACTTTGTTTTTAAATGTGTGGTAGTGCTCACCAACAACTGTAAATAGTGTACATTTGGTGGAGTTTCCCTTTAAACCCGTGTCTGTATTTTAGCACTATTGTGCTGCCCTTAAATGGAACTCATGAGTTCCTGTTTACGACACGGAGAGGTTGTGTACACGACTTGAGAACTCAAAGCTTTCAGAAAATTTCCACTCACTAGTTTGTGAATACCACAAGAGGGGTAAACTCCTTTGCAGGCAGCATTTTTTCCTGCTTTACCTGTGTACAGTATTTCCTCTTGTTTATATAGCCATGAAAATATACTGTGTCTGTATTTAATGTAAACTACAAGCCTCTGTCCCAGTTGCATACTGTATACTATTTTAACTTTACTTTATGTCACATGCTCACACAGGAAAATAATGAAAGTAATTCATAGCTACATAAATGGGCATAAAGGTAGTAGCAGTAATAAATGATCAGTTAAGTAGAGATTAACTGTACAATATATTGTACAGTAAATGGTAAAAGTAAGTAAAAAATGTTAATCACGTTTTCCTTATGTTGTGAAAACCTTCAATGTGTTATTTTCAACATTTACATGCTCTCTAAAGCTTCACTGTTTAACATGGAAGCTGCAGATGTCCAAATATGTCTTTGTCTAACAACAGGGAAATCCCTGATTGGCTGACAGTGCGACCAATTTAGTAAATTACAGTAATAAACAGAGAGGATACCCATGGCAATAATGAACATTTTATCCATGTAAGCTGATTGAAAGGCCAGATGAAATGGTGTCATTTCTTCTTTAATGTTATGTATTTTCTGTACAAACAGGATGTTGAGATGAGAATCATTGCTGTGTGTTAAGTTATGGGACATCAGCTAGAGATAGAAGGCTGGATTGTTGAAAATTAGCCAAGTTGTCATTTACTTTGCCATTTTCCAAGATGTAAATGTTTTTCTCGGGACGTCACAATTTGGAAGAAATTAATTCTTAATCAGAATATGAATTACAACAAAAAATAAGATGTTTTTACACATAGTGTTGGAGTATTAGAGTGCTGAAGTGAGTGAGTGAGTGAGTGAGTGAGTGAGTGCACCAGATAAACTCCATGTATCTGTCTACAGGGACAAAGCAAAGGAAAAGGAAGGAGGGGGCAGATAAGGAAATCTTTAACAATGTAAAACCAAGAATACACACACACACATACACACACACAGGAAACCTGGTTTTGCTACAGGAAGGAAAAGGACAGTTTACACCGCTCTGTAAGATACTGAAGATTTGGCTGTGACTACACATTAATGCAATGTGATCCCATCTGCAACCATTATCACCCCTGCACACACAGACACACACACACACACATACACACACACAACAACTAACAGTACATTTAGACATTTCAGAGAACTGTGGGAGTTGATGTGGACAACAACATGTACTAATGCAACACTAACACCAGAGATAAGTGTGCACTGACCATTCTGGCTGAGTGAATCATACCATGTTGTTCTGGGAGATACTTTAACACAATTCACTCATTCATCTAGCACTCGCCACAAACTCTCTGGTAATTAAACATGTATTACAGGAATCTGATGTGACATAAACAAACCTCCCTCCCTCTCAATCACTGCGTTTTACTAGGTCATGTCCACATCATGTGGAATGACATGTTCACCACAACCATGAATAACTTTAATGACCTTAATAGCTGTTTTCCAGCACAGCTCATCTTAGTGGGAGAGAGGGCCAGCTCATTATCTGACGGGTGTGGATCAGACCTTTGGGTTAAAAACAGCTCTGAACTCAGCTGTCAAAGCTTCATTGAAACTGAATCACAGGACAAGATAATAGGTTAGTTAGCATAAGAACTATTAAACATGGAGAAAAAAGTCCAGTCAGAGACCAGTCTTCTTCTAAAAGTCCTCTTCTACGATAAGGTTGCAGCAACAAAGATTAATTTAATCTAAGATTAGTTCTAATCCGAGTTGATCAAAACTGGGTTTAAAAGAGTAAATCCATGAAATTTACTGATGTAAACCAAAATTAAATATTGTTTAATCAATACATAGACCCAAATTTAAAATAAAAAAACGAAAATAAATTTGTGTGATGTCAGGACCTACTGTAGTAAGTAGCTTAGAAAATCAGCGACAAAGCCTTTAACATTTGGCTGCTCTGTATTCCTTACCAAAACATTACAGTGATTGCCAACTAGCTAAAAAGCTAACAAAATGTTACATCGTTTGCTAGCTAGCTAAGAAGTTAACAAATGTTAGACTGTTTGCTAGCTAGCTAACAAGTAGCCCACTTGTGATCAGCAGAGAAGCTCTAATTCCTCCTCCTTTTCGAAAGAAATGCTGGCTGAATTAAAAGAGCAATATGGCCAAATAATAGATTACAAAATGGACAACACCAAAAAAAGAGGGAAAGAAAAGACTGCCTGGCAGCAACTGGTAGACTGTTTTAATTGATCAACTGGAGTAAAAGAAAGAAGAGATGCATCATAAAACTTAGATGGAGACTGAGTTTGTCCTTAACTTTGCTCAATACATATCAAAGAGGGAGCCATTTTATCCATTACCATTGTATCACATTTTAAATGGGAGTTTAAAGTTTAGGTGCAACAGAGTTAAATTTCATTTAGGTTTAGAGTAAAAGCTAAAGTGAGGTTTAAAGAGAGGCTTAATTTATCTTTCTTAATTTTAAGATAGTTTTAAAGATTAGTGCAACATAAATTGAAGTTAAACCATGATTTAATCTGGTTTGATGCAACCCAGGCTAAACTTTTTAAATTGTGTGTGAAAATCCACCCCAGTGAATACACTCCTCCACCACCACCATCCATATGGCTCCTACACTCATGGTAAGCAGCAGTAAGTAGTGTTAGTATGCATGGAAAGAACCAGGTGAGGGGGAGTATACATTATGCCCCTACCTGGCATAA
Source organism: Lutjanus campechanus (assembly GCA_027495735.1). Lineage (NCBI taxonomy): Eukaryota > Metazoa > Chordata > Actinopteri > Lutjaniformes > Lutjanidae > Lutjanus > Lutjanus campechanus. The sequence continues at coordinate 2,231 of JAJHUR010076528.1, read as the reverse complement.
TCTTCAAATCAAAGTCTGGCAGGAGATCTTCAGGCACAGCTGAGAAACCTGGAGAGAGACAGAGCAGAGGTGACAAGAGGAGAGGAGAAGAGAGGAAATGGAGTTGATATAAATCGGAATGATTGATTCAAAGAAGGTTATTGGTGCAGCAGCATGCATGAAGACAGAAGAGGACAAAAACAGAGAAAAAAGATCACACAGATGAAGAGAGTTGGCAGATTAACAGCAGCATGCACCAGAGGACATTCTGGTCTTGTTCCAGAAAGTCTTCATATCCGAAGAACTGATAAGCAGATTGATCATCTGATTTCTGATATTACTGTAAAATCTGTACGGTTATCTGTCAGATAAGAAGACAGACTGGAACATGAATCATTCTAATGAAAATAACATGACAAACAGGCAGGAGCTGTGGTTAATGTTACATGCAGTGCTGCGAAAATAACAGGTGGGAACATTCCTCATGTCCTGAGCCAGCAAACAGACTGCAGAGAAACAGTCTGTTCCTGAATCTATTTCTTTGTATCTTTTTTCTCTGTTGTTTGGACAGTGAAGAGAGTTGAGGCTTCTGGTTGAGGCCTGCAGCACCATAAGTCCATTACCTCTCTTCACTAATCATCCCGCTTATCAACTCAGGTAAAGTTGCTAAAGACAGCTGAAGTCACACACCATCTACGCTAATTAATAAAAGTGTTCTTTCAGTCTTAAGGGTGAAAATAGTGTTTTGGACCAAATCTAGGGTTACCATTTACACACGACATCCATTTCTTGGATGGGAACAGTGACTGGTTGCCTGGCAACCTAATGTTGACAGCACGACTCCAGCATATGTCCAGCAATGTGTCAAACTATTCCTTTAACTACAGTTCCCATGAGCCTTTGATAGCGTAGCAATAGCCAAGACTGAAGGCACATGTTGTTGAATGTAAAAATATTTTTTGTTAATTTTACCATTGCTGATTTACATTTATTTTTTCTTCATCATTTGTTTTAGAGTGTTGGCTGACGTATTGGCTTTACATACAGTATATATGTAGTAAATTTAGCTTTTTTTTTTAAGTCGCGAGGGTCCTGGGGTTTGTGTGGTGTAAACTTTGCATGCAGAGTACCTCCAATTTGTTGCAACTGTGTAGATCTGTCCACAGACTTGTCAATGAGACCAGGGGCCAATCTATTGTGCATATGTGGAACGTTTCCTCAAAGTGGACTCCAGAAAGTAGTATAAACAAAACTAAAAGGTGTCTGAGGTGTCTGCAGCTGTGTGTATGCGTCTGTTTGGGAGTATAATAGAGCCCTTAGATCTGGCAATTCAGTGGAGGCCAACACTGACTTTTATTACTTGTACATAGAAATGTGTTTCAGAAAAAGAAAGGAGAAATATCAATACCAGAAAAATCCAAGCCCTTAAAAACCATCACCACCTGTCAATTGTTGTTCCTGGTATCTTGCTAGTGTTGTGTCTTTGTCCTTCATTTTCTCTTTTAACGCACCTAAGGGCCTCTACACAAGGTCAACAGATGTCTGAATGAAACATTAACACGACAGATAAGGGGCAGTGTGTCACAAGCTGGTACAAAAATGTGCCTAAGTGTGTTTTTATTTAAGCATTTAAGTTGAAGCTTTGCGAGAAGTGAAGAAGCCAGGAGGCAAGTGTGATGTGAGCAGATACTGCTGATTTACTGGTGGTAGTGTGATTACCGCAGAGAGGAGGAGGAGTGACAAGCATGAGGAAGAAGGACTGAAGAAACATCTTGGCCTGACTCTGACTGACAGTGCACATACCTCACTTAGCATCTGTCTGGAAGGCTAACGTGTTCTTTTCTGGATTAGAAAACAGAAAGTTTATTGAGAAGCAGCTGAATTCAAGGAACTAGGTGCTGAAATTTACATTATGTATATCTATACATTTAAGGCACATATTGTATTCATCTGTTTTGTCTTCTGTCTCACTCCAGCTCAAGCTGCTGAAGGCAGCTCACTTGTTGAGTTCCCACTAACTGTATAATGTAGTTCTCGCTCATGAGTTTGCCTGCAGGCCGGTGATTCACTGAGATTTACTGTCAAATATTTGGGGTTTTCTTGTTTTCCCCTATACGGCTATCTGGGCAGGGGGCGGTATCTGTATGCTGTGACATACACTCCTCCTATAGAGATAAATTGTCCAGGAAAGGTGAGCCTATATGCTGGTACAGTAGAGCTCTACAGAGAAGGGAGGTCAAACACACACACAT
>JAJHUR010076527.1:0-12555 GCA_027495735.1 Lutjanus campechanus | reverse complement strand
ACTTTGTCTATGTGTGTGTGCGCCTTTCAATTTTCAGCTGGTGTGGGCGACGAGCAATCGTATCGGCTGTGCCATCAATGTGTGTTACAACATGAACGTGTGGGGAATGATCTGGGCTAAAGCCGTCTATCTGGTCTGCAACTACTCTCCACCGTAAGTTTCTGCTTCGTGTGTCCATGTGTTTACTCAAGTGAATTCATTTATAGTATTTATTTTCAGAACTTAAAAACATGAGTTCTTCTAACTTGTTCTTTGAACCAGAATGAGGTGAATATATACTGTTCAGAAAACTCATTAAATTAAGTTTCTGAAGAAAGAAAATATATATAATGAAAAGTTGCTGTGTGTCTCTAATACACTTTAAGATAAATCACGGTTGCTTATTTTCACAATTATTGTGAACATGTTTTCTTGAGTAGAACTCAATTAACATCAAATTTATGTGACTAGAGAAGTTTATTTTGTTTTGAATCATTAGGCTCGATCAAGATGAACTGCGTCTCGCCTGGAAAGTAGACGAGATCAGGCGGCTGTGGCAGGAGGCGGAGACAAAAAGCCAGTCAGTTTCCAGCAGACTTCAGAGAATATACAGAGACAGTAGCATCCTGTTAGATCAGGCTACCTGCCGTTTGCAGACCACGTTCATGACTGAACAAATAAAGTGCATTCTTGATCGCTGATTGAAGCTGAAATAGAAGACGTGCACCCTTGTTAAGCACTTTTTCATTGTTTGTTTGATAAATCATATATATAACCTTCATTATTATTCTCAGCCACAAAATATGTGCTTGTTAACAGATTAAACCTTCATTGCACGACAGGAGACTAAGGTATCGAGTGTTAAATATTACAATCACACAGAAAATTTGTGTTTCATACAACACGTGATGTTTGTTGTCAAAATTAAGAGCCAATCGGAGCCTCTAAGCTCACTGATCAGGTGACAGCCAGGCGCTTGCAGTTGGTGGAGAGCAGCTGTGGTCCCTGGTCCCAAAGACTGCGGAAGCCTTGAGGTTATCATTGACCACCTGTGCGTGACGTCAGAGTCGGGATCAAGTCGGGCACAAATCTAACCGACATGCACTGTGCAGCGATCGCTGGTGATCAGTTCTGCACAGGCCTGGTTCATCTTGGACACACCTATTACAAAATTCACTTAACTTGTCAATCAACTCATGATTTTAACATTATTAGTGATTTCTTCTCAAAATAGAGACTTACTCATACACTGAGCTTTCTGCATTAATTAACGTGAAACAGGCAAACATGCAATGACTTACAATCATTCCTGGTAGTCTTTTTCATGGTTCTCCCTCTATTGCTGATAAAAACATTCAAATAAATTGTGTTGTGTAGGTACATTAAGCAGGGCAACTAAACAAGATAATAAACACAAAAATGCAGACTGAGGCTGAGCAGAAACAATTCGAAGCAAATAAGCATCAAAAAAGTAATTGAGCAAAAGGCTTTTATAGACAATGGGGCTGTCCAAAACACAGAGAAATAAAGCTGGTAAAATCCAAAATCACAAAACAAGGAAAAAGTCCACAATTAAACACAGAGAGAGCTGAGATTCTTAACATAGAGGACAACAACTACATGATAACTAAGGAGGAGACAGACATGTGATTAAATACAGTAAAGATGGAAACTAATCAGAGGCAGGTGAAAACAATCAGTGATCAAAAAAACAGGGGATAAGACAAAGACAGGAAGCAAAACTAGAAAGAAGAGGGAAGGTAAGAACTTCACAATAAAACAGGAAACAAGTAAAAACAGATGACAGATCGTCTGCACAAACCTTGAACAGAGTCTATTCATTGCTTTAACTATGACCAAATTCCTGTCATTACTGTCTTTTTTTTTCAGGGGCAACTGGTGGGGTCATGCTCCATACAAATATGGAGCTCCTTGTTCTGCCTGTCCTGCCAGCTATGGGGGAGGCTGCAGGGACAATCTCTGCTACAAAGGTGGGTTTGGTACCAAGTTGTGGTTTTCTGTCATGTATGTAATATTTTTATGTGTCCAGTGTAGTTTCCCCAAATAAGAAAATATATTACCATATTAATTCTGAGTAGTGCCTGACTGATATGCTTCTTGTTTTACAACCTACGTAAGTGACTGGCAGATTAAAAGCCAGCAAGTAACTGAAGATGATGTTTATTTAGCTTTTTTCTATTTTCGTTTCTAGAATTGGTTGACAATGTTTAAATTGAATTAAACTGGATAAAAATATTCAGGCTAATTAAAATATTCTCCAATAAAGTTATTTGTTGAAGACAGAAGCCTAATAAGTACCTTTGCATTGTCATATTCTTGCAACCTCTACATAGAAATGGTCTAAAAATTCACTATATCGGACGCTGTGTCGGTAATTGGTGAATTTTTCCCCACCAAAATCGGAATTTGCATTGGTCTCAAAAATTCCATATCTGTCAGGCTCTAATTTTGAGACCAAAGTGCAACTTGTATCGACGCAAGATAAGAATAACATCGAGTGAGACAATACAGTGGTAATCTGACATCCATGTTTTCAGAGGGGGGTGTTGACAGGCGTCCAGCTCCTGAGATTGAGGAGACCAACTACATTGAACCTGAACCGGAACCAGTTAGGGACAGGGAGCCCCAACCCAGGGCGCAGACACCAGACCCCTCGCCCAACGACAACCTAGAGAGAAACCAGGTCGTCAGCACAGAGCAGATGTGTAAGGACTGCTCCGAGTACTCCCCAACAATTCTTCATCTCCCTGAATGGTGCAGCTTTGAGAACATACTGTACATTATCGCTATTATTGAACTCTTGTTTGTTTATTTTAGGCCAACAGGTCAACTGTGAGACTAAACTGAGAGATCAGTGCAAGGGAACGACGTGTAACAGGTGAATGCAAAGGAATATGGTGACAACAGATGAATGTCAAATATATATGCAAAATATTTTATGTACAATGATGGATGAGAATTATCAGGACTAGAGCAGTGGATGAATTTTCCTGATATTTTTAGGAACGTTCTATACAATTATGTCTCTATTATGTTTTTTTATTTTATTTGTAACAATCATATGTACTTACTAGGCTTATTTTTTCCCCCAAATTCAGTGTTTTTTTCCTCCTGATATTTAGTCATTCTTGCAGTAGCTCTTTTGTTGTAACTGCATATCTAATCTAATGCAGGGCGAGGCTGTTCAGCAGAGTGAAGACTCTTCACCCTGCCCTTATCTAACTGTTGTTCCTGTCCATAGATATGAGTGTCTGCCTGGCTGCCTTGACAGGCCTGGAAAAGTAGTTGGGACTGGATATTATGACATGGTAAATGATCACCAGTAACAGTTATATATTTATTGTACTGTTATACTATGGAAGTGTATAGCATTCATGAAAGAAAAGAAATTAGACTTGAGGGAACAAAATGGGCTGGAGCGTAACTGATTAATTTACAGCTATCATAGTGCAAACAAATTAATGTTTCAACACTACTGTTTCTTTATCAGAGTCTGTTATTTGTCTGTTAGAAGTATTAAAGCTATAAACTAATCAGTTGTGCTCCAGAACCTTTTTATTCCTTCATGTTTAATGACCTCAAGCTGAGAGGCACCAACACTGTAAAAGAAAATTTAAAAAAATGTTGAGACGACTTGAAATTTCAAGGCAACGCACTCCAATTTTTGAGTTTTGAAATAAACTTTAAAATGTTTTGCTGAGCTATCATCATTAGTTGAGATAACTGACTTGTCCTCTGTAGATAAACTTGCACCTTTGAGTTTTAGAAGCCAAATAAAAAAAATTAAAAAAAAATGGCCACAGTGAGCTGTGGACCTGATTTATCTTTTTTTTATTGTCTTAAAAATGAAAGTTTTAATTGAAAATATTAAAAATTTAACATTTACTTTCACTTCAATAAATTCACTCAGTATTTTTTTTTTAAATACAATGTCTTGAGTTTCTAACATTCAAAGCTTTAAGTTTATCTAAAGAAGAAAAGTATATTATTTCAACAAAAGATCAGTAGTTAGTAACACTTTTTCAAAACTTAAAAATTTGAGTTGGGCTTAAAAACTCAAAAAATCAAAAATCTATTGCAGTCCGTTGCCTTGAAATCTTGAGTTTTCTCAACTTTTCTGTTTTTACAGTGTGATTCAGCTACATTTTGCTGGAAGATGTGAGAATCTGATTTCTACAAAAAAAATTAGACATCTCATCTTGTAATTATGAGTTACAATCTTGTTATTACAAGAAAAGATCTCATAATTACAAGACAGTCAGAATTAATATTTTCCGATGTTTCATGCTGAGAGGATAATTAATGCCATGGCGCCGTCACTACCCTCTGTCTTGTCCTCTAGCCTACATTAGCAACAGTTGATAACTACCTTTACCTTAACTTCGCAGATAATTAGATATTGAGATATTTTCTCGAAACTCCAGGATCCTGATTTAATAATTAGGCAATCTTTTCTCATAATTACTACTGTAGATATATCAATTCAGTATTCAATAGTCGAACATTATTGATGCAAAGTGACAATATCTATAAAGACTGTAATTATGACAGTCTAGAAAGTAAGCTATAGAGTCTGGTTACTGACAGAGACAACTTTATCTTTCAGTTAATCTTTTGAAACTGACCTATTTGTGCATGAAAAATTCATGTTTCTTTGAAGCTGTACCTTGCTACCTTGTACATTAACATTCACGTCTTTGTATTTCACTGTAGCAATCCAGTGTGTGTGGAGCTGGGTTACACGCTGGTGTTATTGACAATGATGGAGGATGGCTGGATGTGACCAGGCTGGGCAGGAAGCAACACTTCACCAAGTCATACAAGAATGGTATTCAATCCATTGGGTATGAATCAGTCTCTGTATTTAGTCTTTATCAAAAAGTGCTTTGTCGGTATAAAATCAGAATCAGCTTTAGTGGCCAAGTAAATGACAAACTAACCTGATACAGTTTTCTTTAAATTCACAGGAAAAACAGAAGTGCAAATTCCTTCAAAGTAGAGTCGGTGCCTGGTAAGGAGCATACAGTCATTTTTCAGTATAACAGACAGTTCACCCCAAAATCAAAAATGCATATTTTTCATCTTACCTGTAGTGCCGTTCACCAGTCTAGATTGTTTTGGTGTGAGTTGCTGAGTTTTGGAGATATCAGTTGTACGGATGTCTGGATGCAACTGGATTTGAAAACCTCTACAGCAATGTCTCTTTCCAAAAAATATGACATGGTTACTCAAGATAATACACTGACCTTGTTGTGAGCAGTTTTGTGAAGTTCTGGTAGATTCTACTTAGAAAGAAAATTGTTCCGGGGCGGAGGTTTAGCTCAGTTGGTAGAGCATCCGCCCCATGTACTGAGGCTGTTAGTCCTCTGCAGCGGCCGCTGGTTCGACTCCCGCCTTCGGCCCTTTGCTGCGTGTCATTCCCTCTCTCTCTGCCCCATTTCCTGTCCACTCTTCAGCTGCACTATACAATAAAGGCACAAAATGGCCAAAAAAAATAACTTTAAAAAAAAAAAGAAAGAAAGAAAATTGTTCCTACAAGAAACTGCTCCCAACAAGGTGTGTGGATTATCTTGAGTAACAGAGTCATAATTTCTGGAAAGAGACGCTGGTGTTAAAGTTTTAAAATGTACTTTTTTGGCACTTTGAGCACCACAAGCCAAGTGCCCCTAGTGTGCCCTTTGAAAACTCAGCATTTCAAGGCAGTTGTTTGAATTTGAGGGTTTTTTTAAAGTTATTTTTTATTTTGACAGGACAGCTAGAGAGTAGACAGGAAACAGGGCAGAGAGAGAGGATGACATGCAGCAAAGGGCCACAGGCGGGAGTCGAACCAGCGAGCACTGCAGAGGACTAGCAGTCTCAGTACATGGGTCGGATGCTCTACCAACTGAGCTAAATGTCCACCCCTTGAATTTGAGTTTTAAGTCGAATTCAAACAGATTTTTTTTAAATGAGTAAAAACAACTTTTGCCAACCTTCAATCTTTTGTTGAGATAATTAAACTTTTGGAAAGTTTTAGAAATGCAAACTCACAGATTCAAGTTTGTTTACTTTTTTTTTTAGAACAAAGGGAAATCATCTTAACAAAATATTATGAGTTGGAACTTTTTTTTAAAAGTTTATTTCAAAGCTTAAGAATTTGAGATGAATTAAAAACTAAAAAAGAAAAAATATTTTAAGACAATTCCTTTGAAATTATGAGAAACATTTTTTTACACTGTTTACTCACATTATATTTGAGAGAAGGCAGACATCTCTATGGCTGATATTTACAAAACTCACAGCTCACACCAAAACATTCAAGATGAACAAATAGCACATGTATTTTTGATTTTGGGGTGAACTGTCCCTTTAAGGGATACAGTTACAGTAACATGTCTGTGAATAAAATCATTTTAATCTTTGTGACTTCTTTTCTCCCAGTCAAGGCAGTGAGATGTGATTCCACCGTGGCACTTTTCTGCCCTTTTAAGAAACCTGTCCGACACTGTCCCAGGTAACATGCTGCTTTGAAATCGAGTCACAGAGAACATCTGGAAACACTCTTTGAATTAAGAACCACAATCGACTGAACCAGTGATCCACAGTCATTATAAGTCTTACAGGATGACCCGTGTGACCTTCCAAATTCAAAGCAATGTCATGAGTGAGGAACAATTAGCATTAGGATTTTGCCATTTGCCATGTGTATATCTGAAGTTATGTCTTAGCAAAGGTTATCTGCTTTGCCATTTATAGTTTTCTTTTATTTACGACCCAACAACCTGTGGGTCCTTACCCAATGAGATCACTTCAGCCTGCGGATAGTTCTGTCTTTATGACAGCGAGAACGTTCTGTGGTTCTGGTGTACGCACTGAAAATATCCAGTGACCTAATGTGAGCTCTTGCTTTTTCTTCAGGTTGTACTGTCCCAGGAACTGTCTACGTGACAGTCGAGCCCGAGTCATTGGAACAAAATACTACTCAGATGTGAGTTTTTTGCCTTTTTCACAGCAGACATTTTGACTTATCAAAGCCTCTAAAGCACAAGTGTAATTAACAACATTAATGATGGCTTGATTCCATACCAGTAAAACTTAAATTGCTGCGAGTTCTCGACCAATCAGAAATGTTCAGTGTTACAAGCTCCACCCCCAATGTCCCTGTACTTTTATAAAGCACTAACCCCAAGGTAGGGACTTTATTGGTTAAAATAATGCCCCTAGAACTTATTTAAACCCTGAATTCTGACTGAGCACACCAGTTAAGCACTGGTGTAATTAATAGAGTGAATGATGGCTTGATTCCATTTCAAGTGCTCAAGTAAGCCATATCATCACTGCTGCATGCCAAATCAATATGCGCAATATCAGAGCCTTCAAACTTGAGACCTGAATGAAACCCATCCTAAATTAATGTTATTAATGAGGCTGTTGATGGAGATGTCAGTCAAAATGTGACCTGCCAGGCTTACACAATCTTAAACAATGCTCTTAAAAGCAAAATTAGCTGTTTTGTGAATTAGGTATTTATACCATTTTAACGCAAATTGTTTGTTTGTTTGTTTTCTTCCAGAAATCCAGTATCTGCCGAGCAGCCATTCATGCTGGAGTGATCCAGAATGAGTCAGGGGGGTACCTCGATGTGATGCCTGTGGACAAAAGGAACCAGTACAGTGGCACTTACCAGAACGGCGTCACGTCAGAGAGGTATACTGAATGAATGTCAGATATGAAGACTAACTATTAACTACACAGATTCTTAATTTATGCACATTTTATTTGATATTAAGTTGTTTTGAGTTTGAAGTCTTATATGCAATAACCTATCTGTCTAGTTAAGTTGGGGTGGGCAATTGTTTTTCATGGGGGGCCACATGAGAAATTGATCAGTCTGCCGTGAGCCAGAAACAAATGATATTAGATCCTAATAATGGACAAATCTCTAATAATAGACTGGTCAGAGGTGCTGCTGTATATAGGGCACTTCTACTGTTGGTCACCCTTTCTGAAATGTGATGAATTGTGGGCTAATGTTGTGTTGGCAATGTCCAAAACTTGATGTTTTACAGTGTACTATGGATGCCACATACAGGTTGCAATGATAGTAGCAGCAAAAGTAGAAGAACAACATAAACAACATGGATGTACAACATTAAATGAATAAAATTACAGTTTAATATAAAAGATACAGTTCATCATCATTACCAATGAACACAGCACTGACCTCTTTCAAAATAAAGGTCTGATTATGGTTTAATGGTCAGCAAAATGCTATAGACTGCTAGATTTTTAATTTTTAGTATTTCCATGATGACCTTGCGGGGCACATGAAACAGTGAATCAGTGGGCCACATCTGGGCCTTGGGCTGCATTTTGCCCAAGTCTGACCTAAGTATTTTTATTTTACATGTGCACAAAAGTGAGAAATGTGACTAAATTTTGGGGATTAGACCCCATCGTGTTATAAATAATATATAAATATATATTATATTTTAAAAGGGGTGATGAGGTTGAAGCAGAATACGAAGCACCCCGGGGTCTTGGGATCTGTAGCAGAGAGAAGAAGAGTTTTTGAAGTTTGCCAGCAGCAGTGTGATTGGCTGTTGGAGATCGTGGCAAAATGTGATTGGTTTTAGCAGACGAAAGTGATTGTGAATGAATGTGAATGAATGAAGTGTAAAGGTGGTCTTCCTGATTGAAGTTACGTTGAGCTTCATTGAAACATTTTTGTTTTCTCCCTGTTCTTCCTGTTCGCCCAGCCTGCTGAACCCAACAGGTGGAAAAGCCTTCAGAGTGTTTGCAGTCATCTGAAAAACCACTCTCAATGGACAGAGCACCACCAAACATGGCCACTTCACATCCAGCAAACCCACTCATCATCATCGTACAACCTGTAATTACAGCCATTCCTACAGTAAATAATTCAGCTTCTCAGCGTCTGGCACCAAAAGTAGAACGTGACTTTACTCAGGGCTCCCTCTCAAACTTTGGTCGTGAGTGAATCAGTGTCTAATAATAGCAAAGGATGTTTGGTGGATGATGATCCTGCATGTCTTTCGCCTTACATCTTTTCTAGAGCCGACCGTAATAATCACATTTGGTCGCCGTGCTTCTTTTGATGAACATGATATCATGACATCATGTGTTTTAATACTTCAAGTTGAATATACCCTCACAGATTTAGCACCACTCCAAAGGCTTCCCATAATTTCAGACCTTGAAGGTTGAGATGTAACATCAGTGGTTTACCAAAGTATTTTAAGATGCATCAGCTCTGTGTAGAGATACACCTGGTAAATAACGGGGCAGCCAAATACAGAGTCATAAAATCTATTCATTTTTAGCAGAGTCATAACATCAAAATTTTGTGGGCGCAAGATGAGTCAGTCACTGTGTAGTGAGAGCAGTCATGCTGAAATGAATTCTCTGGGCATGTGTTGCCCATCACACGTAAAAATGATAAAGAGGCAGAATTAACATGTATTCATAAGGCACTTATCAAAACCAGCATTACATAGTGCTATACACGTAAAACATAACAATTAAATAAATGTAATGTATGAATAAACAGGCAGGCATAAGGAATGAACAATGCATGATTAAAAACCCTAAAACACCAAAGATAAAATATACAAACAATTTGTTAATTAAAACTTCAAATAGTGCAAGACTTAATGGAGAAATATGAGAGAGCCTAGCATTCAAAAATGAGTACTGCTGTATATCAAATAGGTCAAATCCCTATTTACTGTACAATCTATGGCTGACACAAGTGGCTTCCCCCGTCCCCTCCTCCCCAGTCTCAAAGCTCAGGCAGGTTGCCTGCACAAGACGAGCGCAACATTATATTTTGATACTGACAAGCAACGACGAGTCCTACGCTGTAAGCTGATCAGCTGTTTGTAACTCTGTCAGTTGTCTGTCAATCTCGAGATCCCGTTATCTCGAAAAAACAAAAGCCCACTGCTCCGAAAATACGCACTGGGGGGATTCAGTGATCGCCTGCCTTCCTACTTGCCAAACTCCCTTAACATATTGATCAATTTAACCGTTCTAAACATCTATTCCATCTAAAAGATTATTGATGATTTGTTACAACTCATAAACAAACACTTGATCATTCGGCAAACATTCGGCATTAATTTGAACTCTAAACATGAAACAGGCAAACAAAGGAGTTGTTCCAGCCTGGTATGGAAATTTCAAAGCGAGTATTTCAACTGGGAGTGTTTGCTTAAAGCTAATACGACTGAGCGTGTATGCTTAAAGCTAAGACAAGGAGTGTTTAACTTGGTATGAGACAGTCTCAGTTTAATACTGATGCCTCTATATGACCTACATAAGCAAATGATACCATCCATGAGAAGATCAGCCATGTCTACATGGCCAAAGTTACAGTGAGTAGTATGTTAGCCAGTTAAAAAGAAGAAGGAGATTTTTCTTTACATAATTTTATTTTTGACATTATTTTGTGGTAATGGTTGTGACCAGTATCTCATCTCATATCGTGGCTATGTTATGATTTAGTACAGTAAATATATTACATATTTCTCCTTCAAGTCCATCAAGAATAAAATAAAGTGTATCTCAATTGTTAGGAAATAAAACAAACCTAAAAAAAATATATATATAAGAAAGAAATGTGAAAATAAGTCTTCAAAAGTGATTTAAAATAAGATAAGTTAGAACATGCTAACAATTGCATTTTACATTAGAGCAAATTAATAATCCATTTCTTAGAAGCCTCCAAATTCTTTAAATGCATAGTATTGCTTTTACTTTAGCCCCGGTTGTTGAAGTGAGATTGGCCAATTGCTGTTCAGGGGAGGGATTTAGCAAGCTGTCCATTTTTGAGCACACTGTATTGAGGTCCGGACTGATTCAATTGTAAATTGGGCTCTAATGTCAGTCACAACATGAAACTCTCTTTTTATAGCATCAAATAATGAATTAGAATCAAACTTCTCAAAAAAAATTAACAACTGAACATCAGCATGATAAAGAACTACCTAAAGTGACAGAAAACATCTTGGGGGAAAAATTACTGTAATTTGATTTTTTAAAATTTGACTCATGTCCCATCTGCTAACATGGAGGGGGTGGGGTTTATGACCTACACTGCAGCCAGCCACCAGTGGGCGATCAAGATGGTTTGGCTTCACATACGGGGAGCTGTGATGTTGTACATCTTTATAAATCAATGATTTAGTCCGGTTTGGGCCTCCATGTATCCTTTGTTTTCATTAAAGTGGTAATATAAAGTATAGCAACAATGCAGGCAGTGAAATCCAGATTGTATATTTTTGTACATAATAATGTTGTAAATAGTATTGAACACTATGCTATGAAATGCTTGCTACTGTTGCCTTTTTCATTTACATTCTAACACCTTGCCAGCCATCAGTCAAACGAGCAATAAACAATAAGCATTAGATGCCGAATCAGATTCTGTATGCAAAAAATGTATTGGTCTCTCAAGCTTTTATTTTTATAAAGGACAAATTTCACAATTTTCGTAATTTTAGTATATTCATATGTTTGTAAATATTGTGTATGTAACATATTGTTTTATTTTATGCTGCATTTCCCAGCTTTTGTTTATAGATTTATATAAATGGACCCTGGCTGGCCAGGAATGTGCACGGCAGAATTTCAATAAAAGTACTTGGAGATAAAATTGAAATGTGTTTCTTGTGTCATATCTAATTGTATCAAAGTCTGTGTAAAGGAAAAAGGGGAGTTTTTCCTCAAAACAAATTCTGCATTCTAGAAAATAGTTGCTGAAAACATGAAAAGACTGAGAACTATGTAGTACTGAACTGTGGAGTTAAACACACACACACTATATATATATAAGCCGTACGAATAACACTGACTTCCTTGGTCAGTTATGAACATACTTTACTGCAGTTCCAACAACCCAACAACCCAACACAGAACAAAAAAAATGACCATCCTGTCACCGTCCTCTGGTTCTGGTGGCTCAAACATGTCTGGACATGTCCGATAAAGCTGCTAGATGGAGCGTCCATGTTTCAGCTCGTTTACAGGTTGTAGTGGTGTTTGACACTGCGACAGTGCAGTGGACTGTGATTCAGAGCCAAGAAAGCTGCTCATTTTTCACGATTTTGAGACTTAATTTTATATGGTTAGTGATTTTTGGGAGGGTTGGTTTTCAAAAATGTATTCCAATACAGTTACTAATTACCTGTTACAAAAATGTGGTCCCTGTAGTAATCCAATCCAAGTATCACAATAAAGTAATGTAACTTGATTACCTTGCGCTACTTTTGGATCACCTCACTATAAAATATAGTGAAATTGTTTAGCCTCATACAGTAAAATGTTTTATGTTTGTTGTTAGGTTTATTGGTTTGTCCAACTATTCAGTCCTTTGTTGTGCGCAATTTATTGATTGACTTAGAAGCCAATAAAATGGTGAACTTTTCACCCAGTGAGAGGATATTTTTTACTAGAGGCCATGATAATTAATTGGCAACTGTAAGATCAGCTGTTTTCACTGGGACCAGAGTGGTGTTGTGAGACTTGTGACGTGTTGTAAATGTGTGTGTGCAC
>JAJHUR010076525.1:0-12404 GCA_027495735.1 Lutjanus campechanus | reverse complement strand
CATCATGATGCTCATCTATGCATTAAAAGCACATATTAATAACACGCCCTGATCTCCCACAGGCCTCTGATGGAAGCAGCTCTCTTGCAAATAAAGATGCTAATTAGAACAATAAAGGGTTCTTTGGGAGAACCCTTTTTGGTTCCTGGTAGAATATTTTATAAAGGTTCCGTTTGCAACCCTAAAAAAAAGTGTTATAGAACCATCTGTAGAAGGTTTAAGAACCCCCGATGAGTTGTTCTACAGAGACCACTTCTATGAGGTAATGATTCCACCCAAACCCTCACTGGAAGTTATATCCAGAACCCTCTGCCTTCTTAGGGTGCTAACAAGAACACACCCAGGGAATTTTACCATGAACCTTTTTATATCCCAAGAGCTTTATCTAGAGCCCACCTAGGCGGTTTTACAGATAACCTTTTTAGAATTCCAAGGGTTTTATCTAGAACTCACCCAGAGGGTTAAACACAATCATATAAAGGATACTACATGGGCTCAGGAACACTTGAGAACTGTTGTTGCTGCATCTACAAATGCAAGTTATGACACTACCATGCAAAGTGAATGTAATATATCAACAACTTCCAGAAACGCTAGAAGCTCATCTGAGATGGACTGACACAAAGTGGAAATGTGTCCACATCCAAGTCCACACTTCAGATTGTTTTCTGAAATAATGGATGTCGTGTCCTCTGCGTTAAAGAGGAAAAGGATCATGTTAACAATAATTGGGGATGGAACTGATAAAAAAAAAAGAATTCAAAAGTTAAATTTTAGCAAAATAAAGGTCAGCTGGATAGAAACAGCAAACTCATTTGTTTATTCTCCCTACATAGATCATATTCATTCAGCTTTGTTTCACTCTTTTTTTTTCTCCCCTGGTCTTTTGCGCCCCCCTTGCAGTGGCTCTGTGCCACCCCAGGGGGGCCCGCCCCCCAGTTTGGGAACCACTGCCTTATTACATCATCATATAAAGATTATGTACCAGTGGGGGAGCACGATCTCGAGAGATGTCATAGGAAATGTAATTTCATATGATCTTGTGGAAGCAGATATAAACAAATTGGGGACAGACACAGTGCAACAGTTTGCTGTAGTAAAGCTTTGCAGTGAGAAAAACAGAAGGAGAAGTTAAACAAGTCTAAATGAAAAAGAATGTTGGAACCAGGGGTGAGATTTAAACTGCCAGCCCGTGAGCAGTAGTATGCTGCTGGTTGCTGGCTAAAATTAGCCCGAGGGGCTAGGAAGTTGACCATTGTTCAGGGACACTATCTGCTGCTCAGATGGTCTGTCTCCTTAATGTTTGTCTGTCTTGTTTTTATCCTGTTCTTGGAATTTATCGCTAACGCCGACCTCACATAAGCATCTGAGTGTGTGTGGCTGTGACCAGTGCTGTATTTTGGCTGTGACTTTGTTTATCCATGTCGCTGCACGCATGATGTAACCATCGTGCGCAGTGTGTGTGTGAATATGGCCAGTCTCTCGTCATGGTCTCTGGACAGTCCATTAGTGCATCTCTATTAAATATCTTGTCTTTGTACTGTATTCAATTGAATATATGCTGAAAGGTTTTTGCAAATCATTGCATTCTGCTTTTAAATTACATTTTACACAAGGTCCCAACTTTTTTGGAATTGGGGTTGCGCAAAGAAACTTCCCTACCTCATGTCTCCCAGCATGACCTTATTTTGGTCAAATTCCACCATAATTTCTTTGAATAGATTCTTTCATTCAACTAAAAAAAGGTAGACATGTGAAAATTTCCACTAAAAATGGAACCAGTCTGTCGATTTTGTTGTCTCTCAGACATTTTCTAAAGAACATTTTCAGCTGCTATACATGGACATCTGTGCACATGCAGATCTATATCTCAAACTTATGCACACTCACACAAAGACACACATTTTATGGCTTGTGGGATCAGTCCGGGTGCAGCAGAGTCAGACAGGACACAGGAAAAGGCCAGGCTGGACCAATCAGCAGCAGTCGAGTACAAATCCCATCAGCCAGACAGACAGATTGTGTTCCAGAAAAGCCGAACTCTCTTGGACAGAGAACAAGCCCCGGGAGATGCGACTTTGTCTGATTACCAAGAAACTTTCTGGACATCAAGCTTATTGTGCTCATATGATAGAAGTAAGACTGATGAAGCTTAGTCTACACCAAGAGATTGTTCAGGCTCGCTGAAAGAGCAGTGTCAAGAAATAGTATTTGCAAAGTAGTATCGGAAAATCATTCCATGAGAGAAGAGATTATGCTGGCAAGAAATAAAGGGGTATTTATCTCAGTCTTATTTCATGCTAGTATGTCAAATTATGGCTGTGGAGACTGGCGGCAGACTAATCTACACAGACCTCATATTTGTTTAGGCATCGGATGTAATATCGGGGAGCATGGATGGTTAGTGAGGAAGACTGGGGCAGTTGTGGAGCAGAATAACAATGATGAAGAAAAATGAAAGGAAACATTTGGGACAAAGAAGAAAATGGGGAGGAATTTTGTGTTTATGGTTTCATTCTGCAGAGCGCACTCCTGGCAAGCCGGGTTATCTTTGAGACATGAGGGCTCCCCTGCAGTGCACATGCCAGCGAGCAAGCAGTTGGCATGGTGCCCACCTAGACCCAGCATGCTCTTGTTCAGCAACCAGTTCCGACAAAGAATGGACCACAGATGGAGAGACACCCAGGAAGAAAGAGCAGCAGTGAATCTACAGGGTAAAAAAAAAACCTGTTGATTCAAAGATCTTGAAAGGCATACCACAATACACACATACCTGAAAGAACCACATTCAAACACACCTGTGCACACTTTCACTGAAACCTTGCCTTTACCATCCGCCCTCCCTCCGTCTCATTTTTCTGTCCTCACTTTCTAGGCCCGACTCCTTTCTCGCACATTCATGCCGAGGTGAGAGGGGCAGATGAAAAGCAGAGGTAATTAGGGAAGCTTTGAGTGTGACTTTATGACTGCGACAGGCTTTGAGCTTTCCCCCCGCTCTCCTCCCTCCTTCCCTTTGTTCTTTCCCACTTCTCCCAAGCAAGACCCGCAAACTCTGAGGGAAACTCATCCTGCCCTTATGTGTCATGTCTACTCAGGAGACCAAAAAGGCGTAGCTAAGACACAAACATGCTTACGACACACACTAAAATACGCAATGTATTCGCTCCACTATTTGGTCCATAAACACATTTCCCCTCCACCCTGTATGATTAAATGAGACGTGTAGGGATGGATTCCGGATATCCTCCCTAATTTGAGCATGAGCTCATGGTGCAGCGCAATGTCATTGTGTGTCCAAGCATCAGCCTCTAGAGCAATAACCCTGTCGGTCAAAACATCTGCAGAGAAAAATACACGCAGACATGAAATGAGAGGAGGAAAAAAAAATTATGATGTGAGAGAGGACGGGCTGGAAAGATCACAGGCAAAACGAGTGCGAGAACTTCCAGACAAATGCGGAGAGATCGCAATATAGATAGAAGGACTTGTGTCTGATGAAAGAATGAAGATAAGGACACAACAGCCAAGTGATTCATCATTCCCATCACTTGCACACACTCATATAGACATGCAGACACACATGCCCTCATTTATATCACATAAATCATCGCTATTTAATAAAAAAAGACGGTTGCCTTTACAAATGTTGTGTTGTGCAAACCACCCAGGATGATCCTGACAGTCAAAGTAAAGAATGCAAAGGAATTTTTGAGGTTGCTTATAAACAAAGCTTTAGGCTACACTCTTAGAAATAAAAAATGCTAATTAGAACCATAAAGGATTCTTTGGCTTGTCACTGTAGGGGAACCATTTTTGGTTCTTGGTACAACATTTTTATAAAAGTTCCACTTGGAACCCTCTCAGAGAATTCTATCTAAAACCCATAATAAAGGGTTCTACCTAGACCCCCCTGGATAGGTTTCATCCATGAACTTCCTGTAAGAACACTTCGATGCCGTAGTGGTCCCACCCAGAACCCTCTCTGGTGATCCTATCCAAAACCTTCCCACCTTCTAAGGGTGCTAACCTATCCATGAGGTTCTACTGAGAACCTTTTTTATAATCTATGGGTTTTATCTAGAACAAAGAGAACAAAGATTTCAACAATCCTTGAAGAACCCTTGTCTTCCAAAAGGGATTCTTTGGATGAAAAGGTTCCTTAATGGTACCCTTAGTCTCACAACAAACCTCCCACTCAAAAAAGGGTTTTTCACAAGCAAATGGTTCTGGGTAGAACCCCTGCCCTTTTGGAACCCTTATTTCTAATAGAGTATATACTATGCTTGTCTGTCTGTCTATACCTGAAGGAGGAATGAGAAACATTGGGTGGTGGGGGTGCAAAGAGCAACAGACACAGAAAATACTGTCTACTGTCTCCATGCAGGCAATCAGGGAGGCTGCAAATCCCCAAGGGGCAGAGAGACAATTACAGTAGGTTGAAATCAGCCACCTGTGAAAGCCCGGGGAGACAAACACTCGCAGCGGGAGACGCACCAACAAACCATGCAGTCGGTGTTTCTCACTTCACTCCTCACTTCTCTGAGTCCTCATATTCTGCATTCTGCCATTAACATCCGAGGCCCTCAAGGATCCTCTGCGCCTCAGGTCATGGTTTTGATCACTTTGTCTCTTGCAAACACTCATGCGCATGCTGTCTCCCAGGACAGGGGGGTCTGGAGAGTTCCTGGATGATGAGACAAGGATCAGCTAATTATGTCGCCTCAACGAGGAAAGGCAGCGTCCTTGCCATGGCCTCTTTCTCTCTTCTGTCTCTCTCTCGCTTGCTGTCGTGCTTTCGCAAATGAACTCCTTGTCCCCTCTTTGAAGGGCACCTAAAGTTTTAAATGCGATGCACTTTCATTGATGATAGAGAGCTATCTAGGCCAGGAGAATACATTTCTCTGAAAAGCATTTGTCAACTCCTGCGAGGAGAACTTGAGCCTGGAGATGGTCATGGTGACTTACATGGGTGGTAAATATTGTACATGCTCACATGTCCTTGGTACACATGTATGCACACACACATACATATATACACACACACACACAATGATCAGGATGCACATGTACAGAACACTCGAAAAGCCACATTACACACACACGCACGCACAAACACAGATGTCATGGCCTTTAGCTGTGGGCCACGTCCCCCTCATATCGGTGACACTAGTGATCAAAGGTGTCAGCATTTTCTTGACATCTGCTCCCCAGCAGTGTGAGTATACGGTATACCAAGATACTCACTCTCTTGCTCATCATTTCCACCTGTCGTACACACACGCAAATTGGATTGCCTGTGCAACAATTTGCCAACAAGAGCTGTATATTGGACTGTGCAAGTAATTTATATGAGGTCTTCCTGGAACGAACTAAAAGTAAGTGAGGCTGTGACCCAACGATTCTACGGATTAACTAGCAGCGTGGGCAAACAGACAAACAAACATATTCTCGTGGCCAATCCATCTGTTCAACTTTCTCTCAGCCAATCAGGAGGCCAGAGAGTGGTGTCCAGCCAGTAAGATTACTCCAGATCTGATTGGCTACAACAGTCTGACAGGCCAAAGCCCTTGATGGCAGCTCTAAGCTGGCCCAGCTTAGACTGGGCTCTGTGGTTGACACCTACCCACCATCCGGCCCCAGCACTCAGTACCTATCAACTATGGCATGGATTAGGAGTGTCTGTGTGTTGAGAGGGGAGAGGGGGGTAGCCTGGGGGTAGCCTGGGTGTATCTGTGTGTAGGTTTTAGGAAAGTTGAATGGTAGGAGGGAAGATGGAGGACAGGTAAATAGGCTTCCTGGCATTTTCCTGGCGTATGCGGTATTATGGCGATATTTGTGCAAAACTTGTGAAAACGGCTCAACTCCACTGGAGATAGTGCTCTCTGACTGTAGGCGGAGCTGATCGTCAACAACACAATCAATGGATCTTTGCTTTGTAAACCTAAACTGTACATTTACTGCCAGACTGACAACTTCACTGCTCAACTTTTCCTTCACTCAGTGAGCATTCACTGTCACACTTTTCCATTCATCGCCAAATTTTTCTGACCAATTGTGGTCTGCAGTGTTTGTGGTTCACCCCAGACAGGGGTTAAGATTAAGTACAGGTTAAGATGCAACTCTGCATAGGAGTGTGCGCTCAGTCTACACCATAATTGTTCTCTTTTTTGCAACGTCACACAATGGTAAACATTTTGGCTGCCTGTACTATCAACTTAATTTTAGAAATTCAGAATTTTATAGTTTAGAAAACAAAGTAGAGGCAATAGGCTGGAAGCACAAATATTTTTCCATACTTTTTTTCCACTCTTATCCATACCTGGAAATGACTAAAATCAAATTCAATATTTTTCCATAACACTTAAGAACCCAGCCAAGACTATAGGGGAAGGAGGTTGTTGCATAAAAAGATGTTACCTGTCTGTGTGATTTAGGGCGTGGCAATCACAGGAAAAAAGTGGACGATAAAATCTGGAGAATCCCAAAAGATTACGACTGAAGCTATTAACTGCATGGTCCAGTATCAGGAAGATGGAAAAAAAACTCTCTGCATTCATAAATGTGGTTTGTGTTTATGGGGTCATACTTGTGACATGACAACTCCCACACATGACAAAGCACAGTAGGGCCTTTAGGGCTGTCAAAACAAAGGCAGGCCAATGAAAACACAAAGATACACACACACTCCTCACTGTACACATACACCATCTCCTTTTTTAATGTCCTTTTGGCTAAACCTTAGCAATCAGCAGGAGTGATTTTGAGTTAAAACAATAAAAGTTACAGTGTACAAAGAAAGAACACACACAGACTCAGACACACACACACACACACACACCTACACACACACACACACACAGGACCTGTCGTTATAAGCTGTATGACTTAAATGACAGACAGATGGAAAACTACAGAAAATAGCAGCTACATCATGAATGAATTAGCACATAAACACATCAGATTAACAGCAGAAGAGCAGAGTTTGTTGCCTGCAGACAACTGGCTCCGTGGTGACCTGCATGTGATGCAATTGGATAGATACAGTGAAAGGGCTTGGGGAAGAAAGCTACCCGCAAATAATTTTCCACCATCCAGCGTGTGAATAACAGCACCAACAGTATCAGCCAAAATCATATTCTAATTACTTCATGCGGTATATGAGCCACTTGCTACTTCACATTCCACTCGAGGCACTCAGACAGCACAGAGACTGTCCTTAGAAGGCCTTGCAAATGGAGGGCTAGTGACATCATCATTTTCAGCACCTCCGTACTCCAGTTTCTATTGTTATTCCATTGTTACTTTCCATCTTGACCTTTTCTGGACACGAGGAACACCTGATTTTCATTCTCCAGACAGGCTCAGACATGAGGTAAGAAGGGAAAGATCTCACTGGTGATGAAAAGGACAAATACCAGGAGCACTATTCAAACAGAGTAATGTCTATTCATGTAATCAACCTGCATGTAAAACAGCTGTAAGAGGGGCTTATCTCCAGTACTCTGTACAAGCCTACATAGTAATATGTTTTTAATGGACTGAAATTTCATATCTCGGTGGTGTTTTAGTTGGTTGAACACTATGACCCCATAAAATGTGATCTGTATCCGGACACATTATCCAGATAAGGAAAAACATGTTAATGCAAAGTGTAAATGAACTGTGATCTGAATGTGATTGGATCTGCCTGACCACATATGGAGGTGGTCTGGCTCAAATTGTATTTGGATAGGTGTAAGTGCATCTGTACAGCGTGCTGGCATCTGTGGACAACATATAATGGATTCAGATATTTGTTTTTAGCTAACACAAAATATATTGTTGTTCAAATTTAGTGAGCGAGCAAGCAAGAAGGCTGAAAAACTGTGCCTCTAATTACTGCATATATGTCCAGTCTGTGCTATGAGAGTGTAAAAAAGTGTTATTCAACAGGACTGTGTGAAAAATGAAAGGTGGTGGGAAATAATATACAGTGAGACATAACTGTATGACAGTGTCTGCTCCATTTGTCTGTGCAGGTGATCTGCTGTAGCATAATTTATCTACTGACAGAGAGACCTACATGCTGGTACTGCAACAGTCTGGGACAAAATGACTCAATATTTTTTATGCAAAGAAAGGAATAACTTAATTCTGTATTACATTTGCCCAATTTACAAGGGGAAACAAATAATTAAGAATTTGTTGTTGTCAGCATTTCACAAAGTTCATTAAGTTTCTCCTCACTCAACAACTCACAAAACTCTGAATTTTTTTAAGGGAGTCTATGGGCTCATTTGCCACCACCTCAAATTACTCGCATGCAGGTTTTGCTCTGGAGGAAAGAGATCCGAGCTCAATGAGGAAGACGATAACACATTAAAAAATACCAGGTGTAAACCCAAAGGCAAGATTTGATCATTTATTATCTAGATAATGTATCTGGATGCAGATTCCATTTTAATATCAGGTGTAAAAGGGGTGTATGTGACAATAGTGTCACTGGATGCAGTACAGTACAGTACAGTATGCAGTAGTATAGTAGTATAAAGGCTCATTTGTGCCCCCTTTGTGTACGAAAATAGATAAGTCTGTTTTAAACAATGTAACTGTCACTGCCCACATACTGTCATGGGTCCTTTATGTTGGCATGGATGTTAAACAACACATCCACTAGAAGGCGCCGCTCAGAGTCAAAAGTTACCCTCAATAAAGAGGACGAGTCAGAAGTTTGTCACAGTAACAAACATGGCAATGCTAGAGGTTGTAGTAATGTACCGCTTGAGAAAGAGGCAAAAGTGGAGGCAGTATTGTAAAAAAGTGTTGGCCTGGTAAATACATCGCAACATGTGAACTTCTGCATCGTGTCCTGCGGTCGTGTCTCACTTGAACTTGGCTACACAGCTACACTGCCCCCGCTGACTACCGGTGGTAGTCAAAACAAGTCCCCTCCTACCCCACCACCGCCTAAGACAATTGCGATTGGCTTAAAGAACAAACAAACAAGCCAGAGTGATTTTTTCCCATATAGCAGATGGATAATGTGTGCAGCCAGACCACTGACACAGTGGTGCAGAGATAAGTCTCGCTATGTGAGACTAATGTGACAGTAAAATATCCTGTCCACATGACTTTTACAAGTTAAACATGTTGGTAATCATTTCCAATTTCATGTCTGAAAATGATGAATTCCCCTTGATTGTTCCCTAACCAGTTTTCATTCACTATCCTGTTTGTTCACATATGATATGAGTTTTCCATATTGGACACCAAGACCAGTGGTGTTCTTACAGCCATCATAAAACAGGACTTGGCCAACATGGCTCGATGCACTCCATTGTCTTATAAAACTAATTGTATGGTAGCGAAATTCCTATGACACTAAAAACATCCACAGCATGTCTCCCACCCTGTGGCACCGTGTCGGAGGTTTTGTGGAGAAAAAAAAATTGATCCTTTTCGGAAACTTTAAAATTTAAATGACACTGCAATTACTAGAGGAAAAGGAAGGACAAGCTTGGGCAACTGGTGCACTGCTTGATTCAGCTGGGTGTAGTACAAAACCCTTTGGCAGGCAAGAGCCATCTGAAACAGGCTTTGTATCTACAGCAGAGCTTTGTTTATCCGGAACTCAGACATGTGAACTGACCAGGCTACCAAAGAGGCATTGCAATTAAAAAAAAAAACCCAAAATAAATAACAAACAAACAAAAATAATTACTGTGCACATACTGCTTCACTCTCTAAAACTACTGTAATTTCTTCGAGGGTTCCAGTAATTGTTTTGCTGTCCTGAGAACAAGATCAGATAATGACAAAGCAGAACATCTTCCACCAAACACTAAAGCCTGAGAAAAAGGCCTCTATACCCTCTTTTTACCCTAACTGCTTCTTCTCCGCAGTTCTGTTGCTGCCAAACCCACAGAGGAAGGGAAGAAGGGGGAAACTGAAGCCATGCCCATTTTCTGAGTTGCACGCTTGCCTGCGCGCCAGCTACCGTGACCCCGGGGAACTGAGTAAAAACTTTTTTCACCAAATACTGGACAAATAAATATTCTTTACGAGGAAGACAACAAACACAGGGTTTTTTTTGTTTTTATTGCTGAGTTTGGATTCAAATGAGAGCCATAAGTTCAGTTTGAGGTCAGTATAAAGCTGGGTCAGGTTTTTAAGTTAAATACTCTGAGGTATAAGGTCCCATGCACTGGTAGGTACCAGTATGTGCCAGAGAGCTAAATGGCAACTGAATGACAACATCTCTTTCCCATCCGTCAACAAACCAGTGTCTCAAACAAATCCCACCCAACCCAAGCTTGGCCCCCTTGTCGTCCCAGCACCCTTACCCTGGAAGGCATCCGAGTGGCCGGAGAGGAGGTGCTCAAGCTCGTAGCTGTAGGAGTGAATGTTGTGGAGGGTTTCTCTTCTTACAGCAAACTGGTAGCTCTCCTCCATCTTTCGGGTGCAGCAGGAGGGACCCTGGTGCTTACAAACCAACAGATCCACATCTAGGAAAGTCAGGAAGAAAGAGAGATACATTTGTTTTATATTTTTTATCAACATTTATTTATCTATTTTACATTTTAAAGTCAGTGGCAACACATGCAGTGGAGAATGATTGACGTATGTCAGTTTGGATTTGATTAAGTAACAACTCACTATCTTTGCCAGGTGTAAGCCTGGAGGGGATCATGCGACTGCTTGCATGTATGCGTGAGTGTGTGCGTGTGTGACCAACGGACCGCGAGCTTTTCCACAGCTAATCTCATATACAACTAGACCCCTATTTGTTTGTGCACATTCATGACTGTACGCTGAAGAAACTCTGTGATCCACAATTTTTGAAAACCGTTTTTTTGATGCCTTCATGTCGGCAACAGTCGTGACCAGAGGTCACATGTTTTTGGGCCAACCTATTCTTGTGAATGCAGTGTGTTAGAATTTCTTCAAACTTGGCATAAAATGACTACTTGGACTCAAGGACGAAGTCATTATATTTTGGAGGTCAAAGGTCACTGTGACCTCACAACACATGTTTTTGGCCATAACTCCAGAACTGATACGTTAATTATGGCAAAACTTCACACAATTGTCTAATAGGATACTAGCAGCGCTACTAGCAGTAACTACTTACATGCAACTAGTTATAAAAGAATGTAATTGTAATTTGTTGCAGTTACAGAATTTAAAATTTTGATACAATACTAATATAAAAAAAAACAACAACACTCGTTACCTCTTCTGATACCACAGAAAAAAGAAAAAAAGTCCCAGGCACATAATAGGAAGTTTCTTTTTCTTTTTCTTTTTTTTTAAATTAACAACCTGCACACAGTGTTGGTGCAGAAAAAGTCACTGAACATTGTTTGGTTGGGCTGCAAGCCAAATTTCAGGCAGGACAATAAAAACGAAATGGAACTGAGGTCTTGAATCAGAACATACATCTTTTTTTTTATATAGGTTTGGTATTGTTGATACTAGAATTAATGGATATTGTGATGTTTTAAACATGTGATATTGAAAAAATGTGGAAGTGTCAATACCTTTGACAACCTTAGTGCAAATATTACACAAAGAAGAGAAATGTCTTTTATACTGTGAGATATGTTATATTACATTTATATATGATTCTACACTGGGCTGTGCAAATATGTGTGAGTATATGTATAGTGTCCTGAGTATGCACATAGATAGACAGGCCGTAACTCCACTGGGAGACAGCAAAGGCACCATGGGAGGGTGAGAAAGTAGACCAAGAATTCATCCACGTTTCCTGCTATAAATACTATCTCTGCCAAATATATAAATATCTTTGACTCATACGACTGCACACACGCCGTCAAGACATCATATTTGTATATGCACGTATAGCTACCGTGTGTCCCATAAAAACCCAAAATATTGCACATGCATGCACTAGCACTTTGCAATGCAAACATGCAAAATGTACTATCACTTTCTCTCTCTCTCTCTCCCTCACACACACACACACACACACGCACAGAGTAATTTGTGTGAAATCACCTCTTGAACTAGACAGTCATTAGCCATAATACTGCAGTTCATAAAAACCACATGAAGGCGATGACCTAACTGCAAATACTATGATCCAGAGAACAGCTCAATCAGGCACAATTACATCAGCTGAAACAGAGTCCACCCTGGACGCCCTGCCAGTGTCACCTGCTTCTCACCACTGCTACACATATAGACTCTGTCATGACATCACTGAGACTGGTCACAATTAGCGCAGACTATTAGAATCGTCCTTTCCCACACATTTCCTTGCACGGGGACATTTCCATAATGCAGAAGTCCGATATGATAACTCATTTTACAGGAGGGGGTGGGGGGTGTTGGATGGGGGTGGCTGGAGGCAGGTGTTGTAACCAGAGCCTAAAGCATGGCCTTAGGACAGACCGCAAGAC
>JAJHUR010076524.1:0-11768 GCA_027495735.1 Lutjanus campechanus | reverse complement strand
GGGTGCAATGCTCAACGCAGAGTCCTTTCAGCTCTAAATGGTGTCACTAGATAACCATTTATCGTTTCCTGTGTTCCAAGTTCAGTTCAAATATGTATATTTCTATCATTGCAATCATACCAGGTCTCAAATTAAACTAGAGCAAGTGGGTTAAGTACTGTAAAATCTCAAAAGGTAGCCCATTATTACCTCAGCTACAAAGTGAATGTGGCTCTTTTAATAGAGACAGGCTTTTATTTTTTCCACGTTTTATCAAGAACAATTCATCATGTTTTCTGATCTGCTCCCATTTTAATTGGCTGTTGATGCTGGTTGCTGTTAATATAAATTAAACTCTAATACAATACAATATTCTGATAAAGTGGCCACTGAGGGTAGAAGCTATTGCATTTAATTAATGGTTAACTAGGAGAAATCACTCAGTAGATGTGCAGATCTCTGTCCGGCAACAGATGGTGAAGCACCTACTTCAATGTCACCACAACTGCCAGATCCAACCAGCGGAGATTTGCAAAGTTCCACCAACATTAACATGACCTCCACATACTTTGTCCCGAGCTGAAACAAACATTTCAAATTGAAGCAGCTGTTGAGCACTTGCGGCCCATAGCGGTCGGTTAGAAGGAGTGAGAAGTCAGCTGTCAATGTTCATATAAAACAGAGCAGTCAAAAAATAGAATTACTGCCTCACAGTTGTATGTCTCAAACATCCACATCTGTCCAGGCTTGTATATGAAGTGAAGACTTTTAAGGAATTTAATATGAAACTGACCACTATATATTGACCTGTAACTTTGAAAGAATTTAATAAAGGTATAAAGTGCAGATTTTAGCTAAATGGAAGTTCTCACTATGCACGTGTGATTCCAGTGAATAGTTTCCAAAGAGAAACATGTTGTCTTCACCTAGAGGTTATTTTTACAGAGGAGTACAGAGGACTGACAGAGTTGAAGATTATGTCTTCAGTGGAGTTTATCTTTGACCTTTTAGATATAAAAAGTCATCACCTCATCATTTCCTCCTGTTAGATATTTTTGTGTAATTTTGGTGTAATTAGCATATGAAATCTTGAGCTGTGGCCAAAAATGTGTTTACTGAGGTCACCGTGACCTTTGTCCACCAAAATCAAGAGAATGGGATGACCTGAAAACATGATGCTTCAGGCCACGACTGTTGTCAGCGTGGAATCGCTAAAAGAAAAGGAGGTTTCAAAACTTTTTTAAATCACAGAGGTCCTTCAGCATACGGTTATGACTGTGCACAAAAGAAATTAGGCTGATGGGTCCAGTAGTACTGAGATTAGCTGAAAGTCCGTTGATCAGACATGCACTCACACAAGTGATCATATAATCGCTTACACCTGACAATGATAATAAAAAAAAACAGGATATGCGAAAGTGATTCCATCTCTTCAGCGTTGAAATGACCAGTCTTTGTGATGGAAAAGAACCAATTATGACCCGAACCATTATCTGTTCGAGGATTATTTTAGAATTTACAGTAATTCAGGCTGCAGAGCTCAATTAATAGATTTAAAAAGAATTATCATTTTTTAATAAATATTTTCTCACTTAGAAACCGAAGGAGGTGAATCATGGCGAGATGATGTGTTTGCATTGGGAGTAAGACTGATTTAACTGCAGGTTTAAATTACAGATGGTGTCATAATTGTTTGTGCATGTCGGGGTGTGCTCGTGCATGCCTGCGTGTGTGCGAGTGTGCGCTCCCACCACTATGATTGGAGTTATCCATTATTGATGATGTCCTGATGAGATCAATCAAGCCAGAGTTTTCTCGTCTTTTGGCTGCTGAAGCTGATAATGCCGTTATGACATACTAATCGTCATGTCATGAATATTTAAATCACAAGGAACACACATTCCATATTCATGACCTCTGTGTTTTTGTTTGGCTTTTTTATTTTTTCTCCCCCGTCTGGAGTCGCCCCCCCATCATGCATTTCTCCCTTCACTCCCTCATTTTAGATGGTAATTATAGAATAGTTACCCTCTCCGTCTCATTTTCTGTGAACCTGATCTTCAATACGTGAAGCGATTCTTACAGAATATAAAGGATGCGTATTTTCACGCCTGCGCTCTCCTCCTCAACCGTGACCAGAAGTCCACAGAGAACCAAACCACATCTCTGTTGCTTCTCCATCTCCTCTGTTCTGCCGCTGCATTGTTGTTTTATTTACCTCAGAGACAAACACCATATTTATTCATGACTCCTCACAAAGTGCTGGTAAAATAAACATTTGTTTCCTCCTAATGAAAAGCATGTTTCCGAAATGAGTTGTTTTGTTTCGTGCTCGACCCCAAATAACTTGCTCCCGATAAAACAAATACGTATGAAAATAAAAAGGCAATAATGCGATTGGTTACAGTGTAAATGCATTTGTTCCAGCAACTATCCTGTGGAGGCACATCAGTAATAATTCATAAACAAAAGAGCTAACTGTGTTCATAATTCATAAGAAGAGAAACATATACACTCCAGTCGCTGCTGTGGCTTGCTGGGCCAACGTGCGGCACAAGATAGTGTCCTAAATGAGGAAGAGAAGCATCAGTGTGTTTTTTTCAGACTCAAAAGTGCAGAAGAACTTGATTTAGAGAACAGAAATTTACTGATTGTATTCTGCAAAAAGTCTTCTTTAAATCTCTGCAGTGATGAACGCTGAAACTCAATGTGGTGATTAAATAGCTTTTTAAGATTTTTACAACACAGACACAAAATTACCAGTCATAGCTCACAGGTGTGTGTGTGTGTGTGTTTGTGTTTGTGTGTGTACGTGTGTGTGTGTGCATGTGTGGCCCGGTCTGCGCTGGCTGCCATGAATGTTTCAGTGCTTAAATGGAGGCAGACATATTGAATCTTTGCTTCTCCTTAGGAGAGGCCTCTGGCGCACACACACACGCGCACACACACACATGCCATATTTGGTATTTCTCAATCCATTATTTTTTAATGCTGTGTGAATATTCCCACACAGCACTTCCTAGTCTTGGTTGTGTGCCTGTGCGCAAGTGTGTGTGTGTGTGTGTGTGCATGTGGCTTTATGTATTTTAAAATAAAACACAAAATATGTCTTCTTACTTCATTAGGATCAGGAACAACCTAATAATGTTCTTAAAGGGACAGTTAACCCCAGAAATCATAAATAATTTTTTTTCCCTCTTACCTGAAGTGCTATTTATCCATCTAGTTTTGGTGTGAGTTGCAGAGTTTTGGAGATATCGGCTATAGAGTCTTATATCTGCCTTCTCTGCAATATAATGGTCATCTAGTCCAATTCTATTCAAGAGAAGGCAGACCTCTCTACGGCCAATATCTCCAAACACTTTGCAACTCACACCAAAACTACTGACATGGATAGATAGCACTACAGGTAAAAGGGAAATATGTATTTTTGATTTCTGGGTTAACTGTCTCTTCAGCTATTTAAACATCTTGTTGTATAATAAAAGACAAGCATGTTTCATACTTATTTTTGCATTCACACCCTCACACAGAGTTGTGAAGTGAAAGAAGCTCTTCTAGGCATCCCTGGTTCAGGAAGTAAAACTTTGATTCATTGTCTCCATAGACCGTATTGTATGACTCAGTTGGCACTGCTTCTAGTACAAGAGATCTTCTCTCAGTACAAAACACCCAAACACCCAATGACCCCAGGACACATCGCTGATGATGTGTTCAGGTGCATCAGAAGATGTATCTTTGAGAATCTTAGTAAAAAAGATGAACAATTGTGTTAGAGTATATTTTGATGAGAGACATCAGATCACTGAGCTTACAGTTTTTGCCCATTGCTAATACTCGAAAAGTGAATGCTTAGACAAAAGCATTAAAACCTTAAACTCTTGTAACCATGCAAAGGCACCAAAAGAGCAAACGCATTTTCTGTTTTGCACTTTGTCGGCAATTCTGCAAACACCATTGACATGAGACCCTGTTCAAGAATAACATCCCTTGCAATCGTTGGGAAAACACTTCTATTCAAAATACAAACATACCTGAAATTGGCAACGCACAGACACACACACAAAAACACTTACACACTAATGCACCAATCAATGAGTCTTACAGTAGCACTACAAATAGAACTCAGGTAAGCTCACCACTTCTGTGAGAGCTTTGCAAACATGGCAGCGGTAAGAGTGAAATAAAGAGAAAGAGGAAAAGGACCAAAACAAAGAAGGAGACCCGGTAATAGACAGAGAGGTATTCCCGACAACATTTGGGCCACTTTGGTGGACTCTATCGTGGCCTAGTGATGCAGGAAGCTGGGCAGAGAGTCCAGCCCAACCTGAGTCACTACAGCATCTCTATGTAAGTATATGTATGTACATGTATGACCGGATATGGATGATTTTTTTTTTTCTGACATTTTTAAATAACCTGCGATTGACACAGGAAACTAACATACTAATACTATATTCTGATCTTTTGCATACTAATCAGGTAGAGTTAATGTTCTTGCCCTGGAACACGGCCACAGCTCCAATCACCCAGTCAAGAAATCAGCAGGAGTCTTTAGTTAAAGCCGACCTCTCTGCTCTGTTTGAATGTGTTTTGTATGAGCACTGACAGTAAGTGTGCGTCTTAAAGTGAAGTATAGGTTCCTCTCAGAGGAGGTGGCGGGGGGAGGGAGGGTTCTAAAAGTGGCGTTCTCTTAGCAGAGCCGTCTAGACCTCTTGGGGCCTCAACGAACATTACAAGTGGCTTTTATTCAGACACACACACACACACACACACACACACGTACGTTAGACACTCACTCCCTCCCCATGCTGTGTTTGTGTAAGCTGTATAGGTTGCCTCAGGCACTGAGGCTTTATGCTGAACCCCACAGACAGAGAGTTCAGATGGATGCATGGATGGATGCATGGATGGATGGATGGATGGATGGATGGATGGATGGATGGACGGACGGACGGAGCATTACATTACATGCCGACTGACCACAGAGGTGGAGATTGAAGCCTCAGGCCCAAGACTGTCTCTCTCTTTGTCCATCTCTCATTTCTTTCTCTCTCCATCCATTTTCTCACAAACTCCCCTCCACCCAAATCCATTTTTTCCATCCTGATAAACCATTTTCACTCCTTCACTCACGGCCATTTTAATTTCCACAGTATTTGATTCGTTTTCGCAGAAAACAAACTGTTTTTTTCTGTTTTTATTTCATTTGCTAACAGTTCCTCTCTACTTCCCTGGTTCTGTAGCTGCTCTGTCTGCAAAGATACACGACTACCATCATAAGAGCTACACACACACACACACACACACACACACACACACACATAAAAAAACACACTCTCTCTCATACACACACATGCACACACACACACACTCTCCCTTGCACCATCACCCCCTACTCTTGATAGGCCAGAGGGGGTTCCATTAGCCCCTACCACCTGCTGTGATACACCCACTCATCCTCTCTCTCCCCACACACACACACACACACACGCACACACACACGCACGCACAAAACCTCACTCGCATGCACTTGTGCAGAAACCTACTGTCCTTACCGACTCACTATTACTCTTTCTTACGTGCATAAAACAAATAGAACAGCTTTGTATTTTCTGTACTTGTGCATTTGTATAATGATTACTGTGTGTGTTACAGCAGTGCTTAAGAAGGGACTATACTTATTTATGCAGCCCAAGAAA
The DNA here is from genome assembly GCA_027495735.1 of Lutjanus campechanus. Lineage (NCBI taxonomy): Eukaryota > Metazoa > Chordata > Actinopteri > Lutjaniformes > Lutjanidae > Lutjanus > Lutjanus campechanus. The sequence continues at coordinate 6,087 of JAJHUR010076524.1, read as the reverse complement.
AAATTGCAACATCAGGGGGAAAATTCTCCATTATAAAAGCTGAAAAGCGCTGCTTCAATAATCTTATGAAATGAAAAATAAAGCTATAAAAGTCTTATCGGTAAAATGTATGAAACAATCTCTGGTTCCTTTCAGTGTTGAATTATTGATGCGTTAACCTGCAAGTTATACGTATTTTAATCATTTTGCTGGTTTCACTGCTGAACATGCTGTTGGGTAGTTGAAATGGTTGAAGTTTATCATATTATGTGATCTTTTCGAATACTTTACATGCTAAGTAAGCGGTAACTACAGCCACAATGCACCAAGGGACACATGACATACATGACTTAAAGGGATAGTTCAGATTATTTTAAGTGGGGTTGTATGAGGTGCTTATCCATAGTAAGTGTATTACCTACAGTAGGTGATGGTTGGTACACACCCGGTTTGGAGAAGTAGCAGCAGTACTAGTGTAGGAAGCCAAAAATGCACTGCTGTGAATGGTGTGTGCAACAAAAACCATTTTAGTCACCCAAAATTAAAACTAAAAAAGAAAATCAAGTGTACGCTATATTTAGAATATTTTCACCCCTTGACTTTGCCATCAGACAACCTTTTTTGACAGAAAACTAGGACCTGACCAATATATTGGTCATCCAATCGACTTGATATTGGCCCATCACAGCTATATTGGTATCAGCATATATGTTGTTCAATATGTGCCTGTTTAATCAAAGAATAATGCAGGTTGTTTTTATGTTAGTTGTATAAGCAGCATTTTCTTGATTCAAGTTTAATATAAACATATATTTTCTCAGTTTTTAAAAAAAATTACAGTTATTAATAATTAGTGTTGTCATAAATATTGATATATTGATATTCATTGATACTGAATATTTGAAAAGCTTTCTGTGCTCTGTTTTTTCACTGTATTGATTCTCTGGTACCAGCTGCACTTTCTGACAGCAAGACACACTTACTCACAGTGCTGTCCTCTTTTTGTCACTTGTCTCATTTGCCATATCCTTTGCCATGTTATAGCCTTGTTTGATTTATCTTTAATAAAAATATAAAATGTTATGCCCTCAATGCTGAGTCAATTTTTTAATGTGGTATCAAAAATGGTATCGAATATCAATATTTTTAAGGAATTGTATCAAAATGAGAAATTCATATCATATCATATCATATCATAACATATCATATGTCACTCAACCAGACTCCACTGGCAAAATCATCTTTCCTCGCAGAACACAGGAGTTGCTGGTCTAGCGCTGCCTTGATCGCTTAGTTTGGTTGTTTTTTTGTGACTTTTGTGTTTCATAAGGTAAAAAAAAGGGGAAGGACAGTCAAACAATGACACAAACTAACAGATTAAGACCTGCAACTCCTGTGCTCTCTGAGGTAAAATTACTCCAATAATTTCTCCAATGGAGTTTCTTGTTGAAGGCTGTGACGATAAGGCAAAGTGCTGAAAATATTCTGAATATAGCGTCCACTTAATCTGATATAGATTACTCTCCAAACTGGGGCATGCAAACCACCATCTAATGTAGGTAATACACTGACTATGGACTGACTATCAAGTACTACCCGCTTAAAACAATCAGAACTAACCCTTTAAGTATCAATATCTCAAATTAATAAAGAGAAAAAGAAGTGATGATTTTTTACTTTTTCTCATCTTTCTGTAATATCTACCTATTTTTGTAGTTCTTTTCCTTGCCTTTCCTCCTTCCCTCACTCCATTTCTTCCTCATTCTTCCCACATTTCGATTCTCTGCATCCCGCCCCTCCCTCCTTCCTCCCTCTGTCTCTCCCTCTCTCCCATGCCCCTCCTCAGCTCAGCAGCCGTGGCGAAGACAGGGCGATGCGCTGCAATTACTCTAATTGGTTGTGACTTCTTCATTTACATGACAAGTGCGCGGCGGTCCTGGGAACCAACGGCCTGCTTTCTGCACCCTGCCACAGCTCTGGTCAGCCCAGGACCGTGGTCCTGTGGGTTGAGGGGGGGGGACTGTGAGGAGCAATGGGGTTGGCGGGGGGGGGCAAAGGGAGTCTAGCATTGGATGGTTTGGGAGTCCCCTGTGGGTCTAGAGGTCTGGAGGTCCCAGACCCATGGGAGTGAGAGGGAAGTCTGCAGGGTAATTGGGAGGAGGAGTCTCAGGGGTTTGTCAGATGGAGCAGCAGGAGAGCTAAAAGGTGAGGAGGGGAGTTCAGTGTAGTGATGGAGGACACAGCACACAGATGAAAGTTGTTGGTTCTGGTGCACGTTCTGCCAAACTAAAATGTTCTCAGAGATTAAACCAGAATCCACAGATGTCCCTCTGTCCCTGACTGAGGCCGTCTGGGGAGAGTTTTACACTGGGAGCGACAACTTTCGGGGGTTAAGGGTGATGGGAGTGTTGGATGGACGCTGCAGAACAATATTGTCTGCTTCCCGACATTCCTCCTGCTCATCGTCACGGCGACGCTGCCACCGCAGCCGCCACCCCTAACAGGGCAGCAATCTCAAACTGCGAAACCTCTCATTAGCGTGGCTGGAGTGCGTGTATGTGCGTGCGCGCATGTCTGTGTGTGTGAGTGTATGCTCTGCACTGTTAGTTTAAGCATTATGAGAGCACTCAGCTGAGCCATTCTTATGGTAATTCAGGAGTTAGGTATTCATTCGGGTGGGCGGCTCTAATGTTTGCTTAGCAGATAAAAAGAGGTTTTTAGTACCAGCTGAAGTTCACTTGTCAGGACTAATCTCATTTAAACAGCCACTCTGCAGGGCAGAGAGGCCGAGAGGCAGCGACACACACTCCGCAGTACTCAACATGTTAGCAGTATGGAGCACTGTTAATATATGAAGCGCTGCCTTACACTGTTTGTAGAAAGAACCAACACATCTCCCTGCTATCACTATAAAGATATGTGGGTATTTGTTTAAGAACTTGGATAACAATACCCAATATTTAAAATGATGTCTAGTCTCATCTAACAATATCGAAATCTTGTCCCTTGCCTCTGAATCCATAGGCAGATATTTGTGTAAAAACCCCTCTGCCTGAATGACAAAAAGCCTTGTTCACTCTGTAACACATCAGTCCAGTTAAGCTCTTGTCGTCTGGATACCTCAGCATTTGTGTAAAACCCCACTTGTTTTCTCCCCTCAGGAGCTGACCTGACGTAAGGTCAATGATGTCAGTCTTGACCTCTGGTGACCCCTGCAGAGACCCTTGACCGCTGAGAGTTCACACAATGGAGCATCTCCCTGAGGGGTCACTAAGGAGAAAACAAGTGACAGGGTCGAGGGCAAAAACACGTATGGATTCCCTTTGTCTGTGATGGTTGCATTTTTTTTTTCAAACAGGTTAGTTGAACGTGACAAAATGGTAAATAAATCCAGAGTGTTTTCAAACATCGGTGCTCATTTGTCTGTTAAGGTTACTGAAACACAGATGGAAATGAGGAGACTCGATATGAGATGAGAAGAGGGAGAAAAAGAGCAGCAGATGAGGGAATGTTACCTGCATTAAAGAGAGTGCTCTTTAGCATGTGATCACATTGTACCTCCCCATGTGATGAATATCTAATTAGACCTTTTTCAATATACGTTTTAAAATCCAATTAGTCCACACAAAAACGGAACATTACTCTCCCAAGGTGACAATAGATTAAAATAGATTGGCAATTTCAACTGATCCTTTAAAAGATGCTTCATCTTACTTTTTTCTCATTACTCCATCACTGTCAAATCAAGCTCTCTAATCGCAGGCATGAAAATCACCATCAATACTAGTCCCAATTATCTACAACCACTCCTGCTTTAAATTAAACCTACAATTTTGGAAATTTCAGTAGTTTTGGTGTGATATCAGTTCAGTGGCCTTTGGTGCAATCTGCACAGGATGGACAGAGAACATTGTGACAGTGAAGAAAAAAATTCTTCTCTAAAACATGCTGACATGTGAGGGAAGTTTGGTGTGAAATTCAATGTAGGGACGCACCGACTGAGCGGCAACGGACTGGACCCACCTGGTTTTCAGCGTGACCAGCCCTGACCGATGACTGGTTGGTCAGCGTCACATATCCAATTCTGTGCCGGTTATATTCACGCACATCATGCACGCAGCAGACATACTGACGGTAACGTCACACCCACAACAGCGCTGATCACAGCCACACACACTCAGACACAAGAATAAACAACCTGTGTTGATGAGTTTTCTCATTCAAACTCATTTAACATATAAACTAATATAATAAGGCCTGGCTGTAACCAGGAGGACTTTTGGAGTAAATGTAAAATAGTACTTAATGAATATTTAATATTCAGTGTTTTATTATAAACATCCAATTTAATTTTACAAGAAAAGTTGCAAAAATGTGAATGAATGCTGTCAATTATAACATTATAAAAATCAGAATAGGCAGGTCAGACTCTTAAAAAAAATCTGAATCAGCCATGAAAATTAAAATCAGTGCATCTCTAAATCTATGACCCCATGGAAATCTTTTATTTTGTGAATTAGGCTATAAAATGATCAACTGATAAAAGTAAGTCAAGAATGTTTGAGATGTTTTATGTGTACATGAAGTCGTATCTTTTTTGTCTCAAATATCATGTTTTTTAATTACAAACTCCAATTCCAAAAAAGTTTGAACAGTTTACCACTGTGATACATCACCTTTTCTTTTAACAACTCTAAGTAAGTGTTTGGGAACTGTGAACTTTTGATTCTTGCTTGACATACAACATACAGGTGCTCAACAGTCCAGGTTTTCTGTTGTTGTATTTTGTCCTCATAATGCACCACACATCTTAAGTGGGATACAGGTCTGTGCTGCAGGCAGGTCAGTCTAGTACCCAGGGTTTTTCCTGCGTTCAAAATTGCGTGGCGGCCGCCTCCAGCTAATTTTGTGCCGCCCCCAGCCAGAGCGATTGATATCGCTCAACACAGCTCCAGCTGTGTTGATTGAGCGATTGATGTCCCTCTGCTGCAGCTTTTAACTGCAGTTGCAGCGTTGTGCCACTATAGAGGCGCTATATCAATAGCAGTGTACCGGAAAGACCTGAAGCAACTACCGAAGAAGAAACAGGTCGAATCGTGTTTTTTCCAGTTTTTTTCCCGCTAGTTGGTGCTTTCGGCGTCCTGATTTTCCCTGGCGGATGGTACAAACAGATAAATATTGCTTGTTTTTTTTTGCATCCAAGCATGTCGTGTTTATTTAAAAAAAAGTTTCCCCTGTGTCAGAGTAACGTTTATGATTTTAGCGTTGCTCGCGAGGAGGAAAGTCAAGACTCCAGGTGAAACAGAGCAGAGAAACTAACATAACAGGCAGTTAAAATGTAATAATTCATGGTGGTGACAACATGAGGAAATTTGTGTGAGGTCTGAAAGTAGTTAACAAGGGACTGGTGATAGCAAGGGTCAGAATGCAGGAGAGGACGAGTCGAAGAGGCGATTTCTCTCTCCGCCACAGAAGCTGCAACAGCTGTTTGTTTTTTTTTCTTTGGCGAGGGACGAGGGAGGGGCGGGACAACCGCATACGTGATGATGATTGGCTAAGGTAGAGTAAGCTTTCATGTTAAGCCAATCAGAGGCAGGGTTCAGTTTTCACACAAACCACACATGCACACAGCAGCCACACACACACCTAAACTAGCGGAGGTAAACTGCAGCAACGGCGAGTCTGGAGGAAAAGTCGGCGTTTTCGAAGTGGAAGTACAGACACTACTTTATTCTCCTTGAGGAAAAAGATAAGAACGTAGCCTACATGTGACGTTTATGTCTCGGAGTGAAGTGTTTGTCCACGTCCATTGATAATAAGTCTAATCAATAAATTGTAGAAAACTCTGAAACACTCCTCTCTCTCTGACAACGCAACGGCATGCCGTTTATTATTTTATTCACAATCAGCTGACACTACATGACGAACTGTCTGATCTATATCAGGCTCCTCGGTAACCGTTGTCATAGATACCACACAAGCTTCACCCAGGGGCAGACCAGTAACTGCTAACTAATAATAATTCGGTGTTTAGCTTATTATTGATGTCCCGAGTCACTACAAAATGTTAAAAGTTCTGTGTAAGTACCTGTCTATGCAATTCTAGCT
>JAJHUR010076522.1:0-11177 GCA_027495735.1 Lutjanus campechanus | reverse complement strand
AGCTATTTATATAGATCCTCAGACCTCTTCAACAAAAACCAAAGAAATTACAAAAGTATATATTCTGAAATGAAACCCTGCCCTCTACTACATGGAAAACAGTATATTAGACGGATAGTTTGGGTTATTTGAGGTGGGATTATATGAGGTACTTGTAGTCAGTGTATTCCCAACAGTAGATGGTGGTCGAAGCACCTCCAGTTTTCAGTACCAGCATGGACAGAGTCAGCAACTAATCAAATTTTAGCCACCTGAGAAAAACAATACCAGTCTAAGTGTACGATATATTTAGACTATTTTCACCAGTTTTCCTTGCCGTCAGACAGCCTTTTCTGGTTGGAAACTGCTGTTATATAAGCCAAATATCACACTCTCCAAATCAACCAGACTCCATGGGGGAAATCAGTTATTTAACCTTGTAAAACATCAGAGTTGCTGGTCTATTGCTGCCTTGATTGTCATTGTGTGACTTCAGTTAATCCAAACTAACCTTATAAAACACCAAAGTCACACGATAACACAAACAAACTAACTGATCGAGGCAGTGGTAGTTCAGCAGCTCCTGTGTTCTGCGAGGTAAAATGGATGTTTTCGGCCATGGAGTTTTGTTGGTTTGGAGAGAGTGATATTTGGCTTATGTTTTTTTTTTTTTAGGTCAGCCTTCCTAAAAGTGGCTAAAATGTGTTTTGCTGCCTTCCTGCCTGTTGCTTTGCTTCCTACACTGGTCCTCGCGCTGCCTCTCCAAACTGGGGGCACGTCGACTGGCCTCTACTGTACGTAATACACTGACTGTCAATAAGGTACCTCATACAACCCTTCTTCAAATTAATCAGAACTATCCCTTCAAGTTCATCTTTGTTCCACAAGAGGGTGTTAGTTTTAACTAATCAAGATTTTACCACAGATTTTTTACCTCAGTAGGAGACCTTTAAAGCCATGTGTTTGCTCATGTATCTTATAAGATTTGAAGCACTTCTATGCTCAACGTTGTAGTCATTTTGTCAGTCTCTTCCAGTGGTGAGTGCATTTTAACCCCTCAAGCCTTAACTTACTGCTTGTATTGTTAAATTATATTTTCTTAATTTTCATTCATTGCACAGAGCCAAAGCCTTTGGCTGGAGCGTATGTGATGTCGGTGCCATAAATGTGCATGAGTACATGTGCATTTAAAGCACATGTGTGGTGGCTGGTGTACCTGCCTATGCAGACTGGTTACTTTACTTTAAAAGGAAGCTATGAGTTTCCTTGTGGAAATGAGAAGTTTTGTGTTGTTTTAGCTGACGAATTACCATAAAGTAACAACATTTACTCTGTCTGACCCCTCTGTTCCCTCTAAATGTCTGACCATAGCCCTTCTCAGACAATGACAGACCAGTGATGTATTTGTTGACAGACAATGAATGACCTTCCAATCAGATCATGTTTTCTTAAAAAACTGTGTTCACATTTTATTTTTGTAAGCATGTTTATAAAGGAGAGTTTTTGCTGCCTAAAACAGATTTCAGATGTCAGTTGCCATGTGAGGGAATTTTACTGATGTGATAAAAAAAAAAAAAACAATTCAAAATGTGGGTTTTCTGTGATATTGAGATTTCAAGATTCAATAAAATCCATTAAACACACAATTATATTGAAAATCAAAATGATCTCTGCATTTTTTTGCAATGATTAAAGAAAAAAAACAGTCCTAGATTAAAAATGCTGCTGTAGAATAAAACCAGATTTTTACAGGAGCTCAAAGTGATCACGTCATCATCTTTGTTCTGACTTAGAAGACTTATAAGGAGGGTGAAGGCGTTCTTCATCATCTCCTGGAAGATTGTCAACAGTAGATTCTGGGAAAAGGGTGAACATCAGGGGTGTGTGTTCGTGCCCCGGCAGTGTGTGCGGCGAGTTTTGTGTGTTAGTGTTCGACCATCTTTAAAAAGCTCTGTGTCTGGCTGAATAGAAGGAAGTGGCTCTGACTTCCCCAGGAAATGGGAAGAGGAAACCCAGGGGCTTCGACCTCTGCGGCTGCAGCGGGGGCCGCAAGACGACTCACAGGAGAGAAAGAAAGAGGGAAGGGTGGAGGGGCAGAGAGAGAGAGAGAGAGATACTGCTTCTCATTGTGTTCCCTCTGACTGGAAGAAAGAGGTTGTGACCAGACTGGACGTAAAGACGTGAGACGGGAAAATATTCGGTGCCTGGTTTTTGATTTTTCGGAGTCTGTGTGGAGATGAATCTCCTCCTCAGATCTCTGAGTGTTCTGCTCTTCTGCTCGTTGTCCTCCTCACACACACTGGATCCTGCTGGGAAGAACGTCTGCCACAATCCAAGGTACGATTCAACTTTACCTTCGCTAACACTGTCTTTTTACTATTGAACTGACAAGTGAAGACAGCTGGAGCCGGTCCGTTATAGAAGCTTGTGACCCAAATCTTTTGACATCTTTGGAAAAAAGATCATGATATTAGTATGATTCCTCTGACGTGCTGGTGGACGTTGGGACTGTGCTGGACAGCTCCTTGGTCTGAATACAGGACAAATTTTATGTCTTCTTTTCTACTGAAAGAGAGATTTCATCCCAAAATCAAAAATAGATATTTCCCCCCTGGCCTTAAGTGTTATTTTTCCATCTTTCCATTATTTTTTGGTGTGAGTTGCAGAGTTTTGGAGATACTGGCTGTAGAGATGTCTGCCTTTTTTTCCCAGTATAATGGAACTAAATGACACCTGACTTGTGCTCAAAGTGCCAAAAAATACATTTGAAAAAAAATCAACACCAGTGTTCTTTCCAAAAATTATGACTCACTTAGTAAAGATAATCCACAGACCTTGCTGTGAGCAGTTTCACATTGGAACTACTTTCTTTCTGCAGTAGAATCTACCGGAACTACTTTAGAATCTGCGGGAACTACTTTCCTTTCTACTAGAAAGAAAGTAGTTCCTACATGAAGCCGCTCACAACAAGATCTGTGAATCATCTTGAGCAACCGGGTCTTGATTTCTGGAAAGATGGACTGCTTTTGAGTTTTTCAGACTTATTTTTTAGATTCTTTGAGCACCGCAACCCGAGTGCCATCCAGTCCCATGATAGTGGAGAGAAGGCAGTCATCTCTACGGCTGATATTAACAAAACTCTGTAACTCACCAGAAAAAAATCCAGATAGGTAAACAGTACTACAGGACAGGGGAAAAATATGTATTTTTGATTTTGGGGTGAACCATCTGTTTAATTATTTCCTTATGCTATTGCAAGTGTTTGTTTCTGAGTGTTTTCTTTGCTGAGTGTCAGATGTGATTACATTCTGCATATTCAGGGACCCCTCCACTCTGGTCTGTTGCACTGGATGGCGTCAAGAGGGAAATGAGTGCACTATACGTGAGTTAAACTATTCTAATGGACAGAAATCTGCAGGAATGATGTTTTTTCTGCCTCCACGTTTGTTCTGTTTACCTGGTTTCTATATATCTGTGTGTGTGTGTGTGTGTGTGTGTGTAGCTGTGTGTGAGGGTGAGCAGGCTTGCCATAAGGAGGAGGTCTGTGTGTATCCTGGAGTGTGTCGCTGCCCAGCTGGCTACTACGGAGCTCACTGTAAAACAAGTGAGTTATAATAACCAACAGAAGCTGTTTTGTCCTTTGATCTGCTGTGTACAAATTGCACCAAATATTTCAGTTTGACTGAATGTGATACTGATACTGCTTTTTTGCAAAATTACATCATAAACCTGTAAATATTTCTCATGAATTGTATGTGACCTGCTCCTGTTTAACACGCACTGTATAATGTGGCTCACGGATCCCCCCCTTTTGTTTTTTTTATAAATGTACAGAATTTTAATACTAAACCACAATAACACTGCTGCCAAGTGATGGAAGAAGTATTCAGATCTTTAACTTCAGTAAAAGTACCAAAACAACAATATTAAAAAAAACTTTACAAGTAGAAGTCCTGCATTTAAAATTCTATTAAGGTAGATGTACAGATGTATAATTGCCTTAATGTACTTTAAGTATTACCCAACAGTTTATACAAGTACAGATCAAATGATTAGTTTATTATTTAATTGACAATGAATTGGCAACAACTGATAATTGTTGAGTCATTTTTAATACAAAAACACAAAAGCTTCACAAATATTAAGATGTTCTGCTTTTCATTTGCATTATTTTAATATTTTTAATGTATTTTATAATCATTTTGAGGTTTGGACTGTTTGTTGGACAAAAACATTGTGCAGGTGTCACTTTGGGCTTTGGCCCAAAATGTGATGGCATTTCTCACTATTTTCAGAATAAAACAGTCAATCAATTAATTGAGAAAATAATCAATAGTTTAATTATTGAATTAATTAATGAGCTCCACATCAACTAACTACATCAATAAAAGCTTGCTTTTACATTAATGTATGATCCATGATAATGTAATGATACCATATATAACAGTATAACAGTCACAGGGGACATTTTTCTGCATTGAGTGCTTTTACTACTTTCAGTCCATTTTCCTGATTATACTTACATACTTTTACTGTAGTAACATTTCAATGCAGGACATTTATTTGAAACAGAGTATTTTTACTTTTACTGAAATAAAGGATCTGAATACTTCCACTAGCACTGAATATTTATCTCTACAAATTTAGTGAAGTAGAAGTAAAATGTATCATAAAATGGAAATACTCAAGTTAAGTTCAGGTGTCTCAAAATTGTTCTGAAGTAGAGAACTTGAGTAAATGTACTAAGTTACGTTCCATCTGTTTACAAAGTGTTTGCACCATGTTTCTGCTCAGTATTATGCATGACATGTGTTCCCTGTGTTTGTTTGGTTGTTGCCAGGGTGTCCCTCTGAGTTCTGGGCTCCAGACTGTCGCAAGGTGTGTTCATGCCACCCACATGGCCGCTGTAACGCCGTCACCGGTGAGTGCACCTGTTACCCCAACCGCTGGGGTCCGCAGTGCCAGAACGCCTGCAAGTGCGGCCGGCACGGCCACTGCCACCCTGTCCATGGAAACTGCACCTGCGACGAGGGCTGGTGGTCGGCGACCTGCTCCAAGCCGTGCCAGTGCATCAACGGGGCGTCCGTGGGCCCTGGTTGCGACCAGCTGACGGGCCGCTGTCAGTGCCACCGGGGCCGCTGGGGCCTGAAATGTCTCGGCACTTGTAACTGCTACATGTCACCATGCAATCAGCGCACAGGCATGTGTGACTGCGAGCCGGGCTGGTGGGGATCCAGCTGCGACCGGCGGTGCAACTGTGACCTCACACACAGCAGCTGTGACCCGGCCAGCGGGCAGTGCCTGTGCCATCCGGGTTACCAGGGTCCCTTCTGCAACCAGGCCTGTGAAGCTGGGAAGTATGGCAGTGGTTGTAAAATGAGGTAGGTGTGAAGTAGACACACTTTTTTTTAAATTTAAATACCTGTTATGTTACTGCTTAGTGTGTCTTACTCTTTTTAAATCTCCATCTGTCCTCAGCTGCGGTTTCTGTAAAGACAACCAGCTCTGCTCTGCCACCGATGGGGCCTGTGATGCCTGTGAGCCCGGCTGGAACGGGACGCAGTGCGACCGCCCGTGTCCGTCTGGTTATTATGGTGACGGCTGCCAGAACAAGTGTCCACGCTGCAGGAATAATGAACCCTGTGACCCAAAGACTGGGAAATGTTGGAGGTGTGACCCTGGATGGACCGGACCCAGGTGTGTATGTGTGTTTAAGGCAACAATCCTATACTTAAAGCTACTACAAGGAACTTTCATAGTTTGTTGATTTAGGTCCCTTTAACCCTAAAACCAGTTGTGTTTCCATCATCATCACCACAAAGTATAACATCAAAAATAAATTTATCTAACTAAAAATCTCCCCTTACTTCTTTTTAACTGTTACTCATTGTAACTTTGCCCTGGAAAATTTGAACACACTCATTTTTGTGTGGTTTAAAGGAGAATCCCGCCCGGTGACAGCCAGAACGGCTGTACAGAAACAGCCAATCTTCTCACAGATTGTCTCATTTGCTTATGTATTTCATATATAGGCAACAGTGTTGAATTGAGACTGTTTCATAACCAGTTAAAAACTCCTTGCAGTAACTTAAAGTTACCATGAAGGTTACCAGATCATTTGTGGGTTTGTCATGTTTTAGACCAGTGTTTTTCAAATGATGGAATGTGAGATTTTTGAAAATGTTCGATCATGCAGAATTCTCCTAATAATTATACTATAAGTTCTAAAAACAAAATGTAAGATCAATTTAACCCAATTTTCTCCAATATTCCTATTTTCAGTGCAACCATTAACTGCTGTAAAACCTTACAGAAGAAGAAAGCAACAACATATTGAATGAGAGACAAAAATCAAGTAAAGGGATTCATGGTTGAAACACAGCATTACCAGCTAAAAACACAGATATAGAAGCGAAAAAGAAAATGAAAACCGAGCCAACTAAATACTGTCAGTGTCAGGGAGAATATGTTTCATTAGGATTTACTTCAGCGAGCTGACACAGATGGAGAAGTTCTGTATTGTTCCTCTTTATATAGGCTTTTCTCACTTTTTTTCTCACTTGTTTAGGGGGTACTTGGCTGCAAATATATTTCAAAGTGGGTATATTACTGAAAAAGCTTGAGAACCACTGTTTTAGACCAACTGATCACACGTACTTTACATTACAACCAACCACTTTACAAATAACATAATGAGACAAGGTTTCTTAACCATTTTTGGTGTGTTTTTAGATCCCAAAATTCTCCTAATCCAAGGGAGACTTATGTCATGTTAGAGGCTACTTAAAAATGCTACAATGAGTTTTTAGCTGGTTATGAAGCAGTCTCAATTTAATACTGATGCCTCTACCTGGTCTACATAAGCAAACAAGACCATCAGCGAGAAGATCAGCTGTTTATAGTTATTCTTAAAGCCTGTCACTGGGTCAGATTCTCCTTGAAATCAGATGAAACGATTTAAATGATGAAATGAAAGTTAGGTTTGCTGGTTAAAAAGAAGCAGGAGGAGATTTTTCTTTTGATAATTCGATTTTTGATGTTATGTTTTGTGGTTATCATAGTGGGAACATTACCGTTTTTGTCCACAGGGGCCTCCAAAATCAATACAACATCAAAGTTCATTTTAGTAGTTTTAAAATACATCAAAATCACTAACATTCATCCGTCTTAGAGAGCTCCTATGAGTCATCAGCATATCAAGCTCAAGCCCAAGTTTGAGAACATCTGCCATAAGATATACGTGTATGCACTCCTCACTTATCTGTTGGTTTCATTTTTTTTAAACTTTAACTTGCAGAAGTTTGAAACTTGCTTCAAGAGTTTCACAGAATTCAGTTTATAGTTAATTCCTGTCAAAAAGTATATTTTTATCTTGTGGTGGTGCAGTTGAGAACCAGGAACTGAAAACACAAGTGCAGTCAGAAAGTCAAACCCAGAAAAGAAAGGATGATGTGGATTAGAAAGTTTCTTTCGTCTATCATGTCAGTCACAGCTCACAACCAGAACCGTGGCTACCACTGAGGACACTGAGGTCATGTCTTCAGTATTTTTTCTGAATAGATTTTTACATTTATTTAAATAGTCTATATTTTTTTAAACAATAAATTAAAGTTAACATTATTTCCTATTTCTTATTTATTTTTCATTTTTGTAAGTGATTATTGTTGTTGACATCTCTCAAACCCAGTAGCGGGGTTAGGACTCCTGGCTTCAGTATTTTTAAAATCCTGGCTATGGCCCTGCTCATAGCTGCACTGCCATTTACTGATAACTTGACTTATACATTGTCAAGTTTCAACTCCGCATATTGATTTTCATACTGTATAAAAATAAATGCTTACATGCAGCCTGGATGGGAGAAGACCAGGCTTTAAACATACAGCATGCTTTGGAAAGAATTGTCTGTGTCATAAAGTTACTGGAGTTAATAGTTAAGGTGCTGATACATGTTAAAACAGTGTGATCCTGGTAGTCCATGTGAAAATGCTCCTTGATCTTGTCTATTTGTGCATCTTCACATTTCTAAAGTAACCAGCATTACAGTGTTTGCTTTATATGGACTGATGTATGTGTGTTTGAGAAATATCCGCGTGAAAAGAACAGAGTAAAATAAGTTCTAACAGTCCTACATGTAGTGAGATTTGTGTTAAGGATGAAGACATAATGAACGGTGGTCAGTTTGATGCCCTCACCATTTGTGTCCTTGGTCTCGCCAGGTGTGAGGAGGCCTGCTCTAACAGGACGTTTGGAGACGCCTGCGGCTTCCTGTGCAGCCCTTGTTTCCATGGTAACTGCCATCACGTGACAGGAAGATGTGTCTGTCAGCCAGGCTTTCAGGGAGAGAGGTGATGTTTCTCTTTGGATGTGGTTATAATTTCACTCACACAAACACAGAGAGAGAGAGAGAGAGAGAGAGAGAGAGAATTACATTACTATTGTGAATCCTGCACAAGCAGGAGAAGCTGAAATGTTTTGTGTTGGTTTTTGCTCTTGCCTACTGTGTTTTCGAAAGCCTGAAAATGGCCGTAGTATGGGCAGATAATGAGGGTCTTTATTCCTGAAGCACATTTCTATGCCAATATTTAAACTGACAAAAAAGCTTTAAATTGTGGATTCACTGTGTTTAACTACATTGTTAGCTTAACAGACCCGACTAGGCTAACCCATAAACAAACATTACTTTAGTTTAGGTTGCCAATTGATACACACACTGTACTTTTGGCATGTTTAAATCCATTAACTACTTTATTGTCTTTTTATGGTAGAATACTGATGTCATGGACATATTTAGAACAGTAAGGAAGCTGGAGGGAAGGAAGCCGTTTGCATTTATCTCTCTACTGTCAGAGCTGATTTGCTCAGGATCTGGAGCATTTATCACAAACAGTGAACCTCATTCATAACATTGCAGTGGAATATGAATCTCAGTCTAACTGTGAGACCGTCAGGAGACAAAGGAAGTTAAAAATCAAAGAAGAAAATACTGTGTGAGACATCCCGGTGAAAAAGAGTAAATGACCTTTTCCACAGTGTAGAGGCCAGGGATTAAAGGAGAAATCTGTAATATATTTACTGTAATAGATCATAAAATGACCATGACCGTGTTCCTGCAGCCTGCCTCAGCTTCCTCAAGTCTGGGAAGGAGGGGATCGTATATTTAAATCTATTTAATACACCGTTTATGGCTCCGGCTAATGATTTGGACTACAGTACTCACTCATTTTTGGACATACAATTCTTACATATTGCCTTTTTAAAATAAAAGGCAAATTCTATGAGGCACCACAGTGACACCTAGAGAACAGAGAAACAAAAACAAGCGTCAGGGAAAGTAAATCACACCCGAAAGAAACAGAAAATACATAAAATGCATCATAGTTTAGTCAGATATTTCCCCAAATAACAAGTAAACACATTTGAACAATTAATTTTATGATCCTTATGAATTCCCCAAGACCTGTATTAATGATGGAAAAGAGATAACACGTTTACATTTATCTCCTAAGAAGTGTACAGGTAGGAATACTACACTTGAACATACTTAACTGTCTTATTTTTGTCAACCTTACACTACCGTTGTGTAGTAATGTGAGCATGGACTGTTTGCAAAAATTGTCCCCCCTGGTGTGTTTAAGGAACCTCTGACATCTGCTCTTCAACAGTTTCTAAACAGCACTGCTGAAACCCAGCGGACAAACAGTCAGCAAACATGAAAAAATAAATAGGAATTTAGTTTCTTAAAGCTGAAGAAGGGGACTTTTAAAACCAAGACGTATAATTTTGTATAATTTAAGCCAATAAAACAAAGCATGTTTTGGAAAATAGTTACTGGCACACTGTAAAAAAATACCCACACATTTCAAGGCAAGTCAAGTTCAAACTCTTAAAGTTTGACATAAACTAAAATAAATAAATAAGTTTTGCTGACCTATAATCTTTTGTTGAAATAATTTCTTCTTTTTTTCTTGTAAACTTTGTTTATTGGGTTTTTCAAAAGACCACAGTTAAACAAAGGTGCACACATGTACACATGTATATACAATTCATACAAGTCGGTTCAAATGGTCACAGTTATAGTCATGGTATAACAACATTTTTAAAAGAGAATCAAACAAAAAAGAGTCCATAACATAATTGGAAATACCCTAACAAGAAGAAAAAAAGGACCAAAGAATAAAAAAGAAATAAAAGATTATCTGAGTTTTAGAACCCCACAAAAAATTCAATATTTCAAAAGTTTTTCACAGTTAGCAATTTAAAATATTAAATTATTAACCATTATTCACTTTCGCTTTAATGAATTTACTTTTAAAATAGTTTAAAAAATAGTTTTAAAATACACTTTTTTGTTTGTAAAACTCAAAGATTCAAGTTTTTTTTTAAAGAAGAAAAGTCTCAACAAAAGATTATAGGTTGGGAAACTTTTAAAAAAAGTTTATTTCAGAATTTAAGAGGTTGATTCAAAAAAAGACAGTTGCCTTGAAATAATTAAAGTTTTAAGTCAACTTTCTTTTTTTCTTTTTTTTTTTTACAGTGTATTGTTATTGTTAAGTAAATGCAGATTTAGGTCAGCAGGTTAAAACATTCAAAACCTCCCTTATAGTCCCCTTTAATTTTCGTCTTGATTACACTGCAGTGTTTATTAGTCATCACAGTGTTTTCACGTCATGAGTCAGTGTCCACACACAGGATTTACTGTTTGCTGCTGTGATGTAATTATGTGGTTTTATGTTTTTTTTCTTCCAGCTGTAACAGCAGCTGCCCCACCCTGCAGTTCGGCCTCAACTGTTCCTCCGCCTGTGACTGTGGGGAGGGGGTCAACTGTGACCCAGTCACTGGTGCCTGCCCCTACAGTATGTCTGTCCGTCCATCCGTACATCCATGCATCCATCCATCCATGTTTCTTAATGTATATGTGTGTGTTGTGTGTTGTGTGTGTCAGGTGTCAGAGGTCCTGTACTAGCAGGAGTGTTGGTTCCTTTGCTCCTGTTGCTCCTGGCTGTGCTCTGCTGCTGTTTGTGTTGTGGAGGAGGTCCTGTCGACAGTAAAGACAGGTCTGTACCTCACTCACACATATATCAACATCATGTCCCCAAACACTCCTGGATTACTCTGAACTGGACCGAAGGCTTTTACTTAAAACCTTTCTTATATTTGTCATTTTTATGAGATTAGGGGGCTAATACTTGGATTTTGAG
>JAJHUR010076521.1:0-12447 GCA_027495735.1 Lutjanus campechanus | reverse complement strand
AAAGTGATACTGATACCAGTAGAGTATTGTATTTGTCAGGGTGTCACGATTTTGAAAATCCACGATACAATATAAGTTTTTTTTTTCTATAGTCTTGATTTGTAAAGATAAACAACTGCCGTTTACATTTTCATGTTCTTCTTTAAAGCCGTTGCAAGGAACTAGGAATATTTTGTTGATTTTGTGGACAACAGCAGTAGTGCTTCCACCGTTATAACCCCAAAATATAACGTCAAAAATAAAATTAACCTAATAAAATCTCCTCCTGTGTCTTTCTACCTGGCTAACGTACTACTCACTGTAATCTGCCTGGGAAAATGTAAACACAGACTCATTTAACCTGAGTTCAAGGAGAATTTGACTCGCTGGCATGCATTAAGAATTAACTGTACAGAAATAGCAGATCTCGCGGATGGTCTCGTTAACTTATGCAGGTCATATAGAGGCAAAAGTAATAAACAGATTGTTTCAGAACGAGTTAAAAACTTCTTATAGCTATAAAAAGACGGTACCTAGTGTGATATAACCTCTATATTATCTAGGTAATGTATCACACTGAGACCACGTGGTCAAATTTTAAATAATTTCTCCCGAAATTACGACGACGTCCTCCTGCATTCTTTGCAGTAGAGTTTTATGAAAAGCTATTTACCACTGATAATGTTACCAAAGGGAAAAACTGAGCCAGCTGCTACGTAACTGTAGAGTTCAAGTGTTCGCTGTATTTAAAATATTTTCAGCGCTTTACCTTGCTGTCAGACAGCCTTTTCTGAGGGGAAACCGCCATTATATAAGCCAAATATCGCTCTCTCTAAAACAACCAGACTCCATTAGCAAAAACAGTAATTTTACCTCACAGAATACAAGAGTTTCTGGTCTACCGCTGCCTAGATCAGTTAGTTTGTTTGTGTTATTGTGTGACTTTGTTGAAACCAAACTAACCTTTGAAAACACCAAAGTCACACGAGAACACAAACAAACTAACCGGTCGAGGCAGCGTGGAGACCAGCAGCTCCCGTGTTCTGTGAGGTAAAATTACTGTTTTTGTCAATAGAGTCTGGTTGCTTCGGAGAGAGCGAGATTTAGTTTGTATAACAGCGATTTCCTGGCAGAAAAGGCTGTCTGATGGCAGGGTAGAGGTGGTGGTTGAGAGGGAAAAACACCTGGAAGAATCTGATTCTGCTTTTGATTTTGATCGGTTTTGATTTAGAATTAAAATTGTGACACCCCTATTTATTCAATGCGCATATACGTCTATTTTTTTATACACAGACAGTGTTGTATATCCATACTTTTAAACGTTTTAACGTTTTTCTAAATCTGGGTCCAAGAATGCAGATATGTTGACTGAAGAAATGTTGATACTACTCGGTACTAGATTATTTCGGTCGATACCTTAAAGGTCTTGAGTACCGATACCCAGCCCTTCACACCACTCCTCCTTTGTCGGACATTTTGGAAACCTCTTAATCATCCCGATGTGGTTCTTTGTCTCTGGATTTCTTCACTTCCTGGTTTATTTGGCGCCGGGCTGCCGCTCACTCTGCCTTCTGCTTTCTCACATCAGCGTTTTCTGTCGGTTCGGTTTTGTTTGTTTTACTTTTTCTTGTTAAAAGGCCAGAATTTTAAGCTGAAGAATTCAGCAACAGTTATTTGTCAAAGCTGCACTGTTTACACTCACTTGTCTAAATGCTGACTGTTTGTGTGCATCGGTTCTCTGTCACTGCTGCCTACCAGGAAATAAAATTCACTCATGACACAGTTAGTAAGAACTGTGTTATTATTCCTGAAAAGCGGCACAGGTGTGAATGTTTGGATAAGTAAAGGTTCAAATTGACAACAGCTGTAGTTTTAAACCAAAGGGACCAAATGTTTCCACAATGCTCAGCTCCTTTCTGTCAGTTTTGGTTCTTCAGAGTCTATAAAGTCGACCGGATTATTTACCCAGACCGGGCAGGTGAGCGTTTACCTGCCTGGTTAAACCCTCCATACACCTGTTCTCAGTCTTAAAGTTCTGGCCTGTGAGAGGAGCGTGAGGAGAGGAGTAAAGGGAGGAGGAGGCAGACTGAACCTCCTCCGCTGAATACTTCCAGTCCTCATTGTCAGATCTTATTGGTGGAAAGGCAGCGAGGGGAGGGGCCCCTGTTGCCTCTTCATCCAATAAGATGTGAGAATGAGTTGAGGAGACTGTTTTTTTTTTTGTCCGCAAGCGTTCTCAGACTGTTTGAACGAGCTTCAGTTTCTCAGATCTGTTTTCATGTCCAACATAAAATCAACCGTTAACGAGCACAAACCATCTCTGGTTAGAACTTTTCCAATGTCAGGATTTACTTCTTTTCTCTACTTTTAACGTAATTCTAAACAGAATTATTTTGGACAAAACAAGACGATATATATCGACAATAAATAATAGAGTCAAGGAAAATAAATAAAAAATAGGGAAAACTTATTTTTCCCTACAGAGAAACTTTTCTTTTTGTATTCCTTCTCGTTTTAGAAATTAAACTATCATCAGATTTAACTACAAAATCAGACACCAGCGGCTGTAATGAAACCTGGGATTCGTGGGTCGATATAAAAGTTTTGACTACTAAAATGTGAGATAAAACAAAAATCATTGCCTGCAGGAAAAAAAAAGCTGTTAAAATCACAAGTTAAGTATTTTGTTACCTCTAGAAAACGAGCTTTGTTATCTCAAGATCACAAGTTTATTATTTCGTTATCTTGAAATAATAATTTTCGTTGTGCGTTAGACTTACTATCGAGCTCTAACACAGGCAGAAGTTGCTTTGATTTTTAACTTTATTCATAACTGGATAAAGCCAGAGGTCACGTCCTCTTTTTGCAGAATGATGCAGGAGAGGTGCAGGTTAACTGGACTGCAAGTTCCTTGATACTTGATTTATGAGATTCAGTCATATCAGTCGTTTTCTTGTGATAAATTATCTTAAGACATCTTGTTATCATGAGAAAAATAAGGTTTGTTATCCCGAGATAAAATAATTAACTCGTGATCTGGAGATAACGGCAAATAACTGCAATCACGGACGGTCTCAGCTTCCAAACTTACCGATATCAGATGCATATCGACGAGTAACGATCTGATAATAGTTTGTTAAAAGAATAATATGCATATATATCTATATAAAAGCGTAGGATTTATTCTCCTATATGCCTGTCTTAATACAGATGTGAAGAGATCATTTTTTCTGTATGACTAAGTTCTAAAATGCAAATCAGAATTTGCAGGAAAATGTCCAAAGTCATAGCTTAAAGTCAGGATTTTAGTATTAAAGGGTTACTCCAGCAATTTAGTGTCACACTTCTGTGGAGTTGGGCGACTCACAAAAAGAGGATCAAAACCGACTAAATGTCCTTCGCGTGGGTCAAGTTCCAGAAACATATCATATCATAGGAAATACATTTCCCATAATGCAGCTTGATTGAAGACAATATACAACTGCTGTCCCAGGCTGAGTTCAACCACCCAGGTCAAGTAAACTGATATGGTGCCTAAAATTGGTGGAGTGACCCTTTAAATTCAGTTTCAATGGTTTTTGCATAAGTTTCAGAAATTTACAGAATTTCAAAATAAAAGTTTGAAATTAAATGGAAATTTGTCAGAATATTTCTGAGATTAAAAAATTTCCACCTTTACCTCAAAAATTTTCGCTTTATCATTGAACTCAGAATTTTTACTACTTTTTATTGTTACATAATTATGATTTAATGGCATTCTGAGAAGTCTTTTTTTTTTTATTTGAAGTCCTGTGAAACTTTGTCACTTTCCAGGACAGCTTTTTTTGAAGCTTTGCTCACAGATTGAAATAAACTGGAGAACAGATCTTTCAGTTTTTGGATGCTTGAGGAAAAAAGCCGCTCTGACTGGACGTATTCAGCCTTGCATTATTATTCTCGATGTTCTTGATGTTGACGCTTTATTAAGAGATGCACAGTTTTGTATTTTGATGTAAAAAGAAAAAAAAAAATAGAAGTATCATGCTCATATTCAGCTCAGTGAAGTTCAGTAGCCCCTCATCATTTTTAAATATAATGTACCTGAAATGTTTTTTTTTGTTTGTTTTTCTTTCTCTTTCTCTCTCCGGTTGCATTTGTGCAGGAGGTCGTTTTACGGCCCCGACTGTATCTATTTTATTTGCAATAAAGTTTTTGGTGTTTTGATCACCGTATAGAGAAGCATAACTCTGAGTCAGCCTGATTCTTCGATGCACAAATCTGGTGTTTCCATCTTTATTCTTATCAGCGCTTAGATTTGATCCTTATTTAAATACAACATTATTATATTATTTTTTTAAATAACTGGAAGTGACATAAATAATTGAATTTGTTGGTTCAGTTAAAGCTACTATAAGAGAGAGAAGATTGGCTATTTCTGTATAGTTCTCACCATCTGCCACAGGGTTAGCTTCTGTTCAATCTTTATTTAGATAATTTTATTTTTGATGTCATATTTTGTTGTTATTACAGTGGAAACACTTCTGCTTTAGTCCACAGGGGCCTCCAAAATCAACAAAATATTAAAGTTCCTTGTAGCAGCTTTAATGTGCTTGTGTTAAGGTATCCAACAACGTGTCATATAATGGCAGCAGCCAAATATTGTAAGTGGTGTAAGGACTTTTTTCACTGTAACTTATTTGTATTATCTAAACCAGTCATTCCCAGAGACTGGGTAAAGACAGGAAATTTTATTTTGGTCGCCAAATAAATAAAAGACTATGGAAGAAATTCTGCAAATTCCAAGATTTAAAATGTGTATATTGTTTTATTGATGAGAGCCGATTAATTCTGCCCTAAATGCACTTACTGTCTCATTTAGGAAGTAAACTAAAATGCCATCTTGTTTTTCTGATAAGTAAATAAAAACAAAGACGGCCTGTTAACTTAGACGAAATGCGTTTATTCCTCATTTATAAAATATTTAACTACATCACTAGCAGGAAAATCGAGTCTAGAGTTTGCTCAGAGATCAGATAATTTCCACGTCAAAGTAAGGTTTAATAAATAACTTATGGTTTTCTGCGTAAGGCAATCCAAACTGATCCTGAGTCAGTTTTATAAATGAGGCCCTGGTGCTTAACAGGATAATAATAAATGTCAGATATATTTAGCCAAGATTTATCTACTTACTCTGAGAAGTGGCTGATACAGGAGGTGATAACCAGAACTTCACACAGGCAGTTTTCTGCTCTTCTGAAATATGTGGAGATTAACTGAACTACTCCATCGTTCTGCAGGGTGGGCTGCAACAGAAAACAAAACAAACATCCAATCAATTGTGTTCATACAGAAATGTTGTCATAAACAGAACTAGTCTGAAGAGGCAGTTTGGGTTCAGAATATCTGAATGAATGAATGAAAGAACAAAATCCAGGTGGAGGAGGTGTTTGTGTGTTTGGAGCAGATGGGGTGGAGGAGTATCTCTGTATGTCTGACAGAACAGGAGCAGCAGATCAGTCCACAAACACTCATGATGCTCTGTCACATGTGATGGTGGATGTGACACTGGCCGAATGACACAAATACATACGAAGAACATAAAATGAAAATATTACTAGACAATTACACCTCCCAAAAGCTCCCCAAAGCTGCTCAAAGCCATTAAAAATATCAAGAACATGTGAAATGTATTTTTGAGGGGGGAAGGATTGCATTGGGGCCTAAATTTTTTACCTCCTGACTGTGCTCCTGCTTTAAGTAGCACAGGTGGCACAAGAAAATGTACCACACAGTCTTGTCAATGCAATTTTTACACTAATTCTTAAAATTAATGTGAACAATTAGTCTGTTATTAATATTTGTTTTTAAAGGCAGGAAAATTACATAGAATGTATATTAAATAAACATTACACAGCTTAAATTGATATCTATTGCTTAAAAAAAAGTCACAATACAGACATTATA
The DNA here is from genome assembly GCA_027495735.1 of Lutjanus campechanus. Classification (NCBI taxonomy): domain Eukaryota; kingdom Metazoa; phylum Chordata; class Actinopteri; order Lutjaniformes; family Lutjanidae; genus Lutjanus; species Lutjanus campechanus. The sequence continues at coordinate 6,525 of JAJHUR010076521.1, read as the reverse complement.
CAACACGACCCCACACGAATTGCAGCAGAACCTCTTTCAGGTCGGCGTGGATGACCAGAGGAGAAATACAGAGTGAAATAAAGCTAAATCATTATAATTGTATGTATAGGAAATAAACAAACATGATTTTCCTGATATAATTCCTACCTTTATTTCATTAAAATTCAACTTGAAACCTTTTTTTAAATCAGTTGTTATTGTTAATAATTGATAATATTTGTATAATCAGAGGGAGGCTGAACTTTTGCCGTCGTCTGAAAGGGGTTATGCCAAAAAAAAAAAAAAAAGTTAGTTTTTTTTTGTAAATTTGAAGGAAAATTCATGGCAATTACGTTCGTCGCCAATGCTTTTATTTTGAAGGCGGAGCCACCTATTTCCGGTGTTTCCCGGCTCGAGTCTGCGCAGTAGAGGCGGATTAGAGCAGGAATGACTTGTCGTTCTACTCACACGGACAGAGATGCTTAATTTTTCTTTCACTTCTGACTTATCTCGCAGGTATTGTGTTTGATTTTTTTGATCGTCTATCTCAGTACTGACATTTATCGTCACTTCCTGTTCGTTCGTAGCCGTTAGCGACGTTTGTTCATTCATTTGTTGCTTTTTGTCGACAGCTCTTCCTAATTTCTATTAGAACCATGGCCTGTCTCTTATACACATCTAGATGTGTATAAGAGACAGGTTTACACTCACTTGTCTAAATGCTGACTGTTTGTGTGCATCGGTTCTCTGTCACTGCTGCCTACCAGGAAATAAAATTCACTCATGACACAGTTAGTAAGAACTGTGTTATTATTCCTGAAAAGCGGCACAGGTGTGAATGTTTGGATAAGTAAAGGTTCAAATTGACAACAGCTGTAGTTTTAAACCAAAGGGACCAAATGTTTCCACAATGCTCAGCTCCTTTCTGTCAGTTTTGGTTTTGGTTCTTCAGAGTCTATAAAGTCGACCGGATTATTTACCCAGACCGGGCAGGTGAGCGTTTACCTGCCTGGTTAAACCCTCCATACACCTGTTCTCAGTCTTAAAGTTCTGGCCTGTGAGAGGAGCGTGAGGAGAGGAGTAAAGGGAGGAGGAGGCAGACTGAACCTCCTCCGCTGAATACTTCCAGTCCTCATTGTCAGATCTTATTGGTGGAAAGGCAGCAAGGGGAGGGGCCCCTGTTGCCTCTTCATCCAATAAGATGTGAGAATGAGTTGAGGAGACTGTTTTTTTTTGTCCGCAAGCGTTCTCAGACTGTTTGAACGAGCTTCAGTTTCTCAGATCTGTTTTCATGTCCTTTAATGATCAACATAAAATCAACCGTTAACGAGCACAAACCATCTCTGGTTAGAACTTTTCCAATGTCAGGATTTACTTCTTTTCTCTACTTTTAACGTAATTCTAAACAGAATTATTTTGGACAAAACAAGACAATATATCAACAATAAATAATAGAGTCAAGGAAAATAAATAAAAAATAGGGAAAACTTATTTTTCCCTACAGAGAAACTTTTCTTTTTGTATTCCTTCTCGTGTTCGAAAGCCATTAAACTACAATCAGATTTAACTACAAAACCAGACACCAGCGGCAGTAAAGAAACCTGGGATTCGTGGGTCGATATAAAAGTTTTGAGTTCTAAAATGTGAGATAAAACAAAAATCATTGCCTGCAGGAAAACAAAAATGCTGTTAAAATCACAAGTTAAGTATTTTGTTACCTTTAGAAAACGAGCTTTGTTATCTCAAGATCACAAGTTTATTATTTCGTTATCTTGAAATAATAATTTTCGTTGTGCGTTAGACTTACTATCGAGCTCTAACAGGCAGAAGTTGCTTTGATTTTTAACTTTATTCATAACTGGATAAACCCAGTGACCACGTTCTCTTTTTATAGAATGATGCAGGAGAGGTGCAGGTTAACTGGACTGCAAGTTCCTTGATACTTGATTTATGAGATTCAGTCATATCAGTCATTTTCTTGTGATAAATTATCTTAAGACATCTTGTTATCATGAGAAAATAAGGTTTTTTATCTTGAGATAACAAAATAATTAACTCGTGATCTGGAGATAACGGCAAATAACTGCAATCACGGACGGTCTCAGCTTTCAAACTTACCGATATCAGATGCATATCGACGAGTAACGATCTGATAATAGTTTGTTAAAAGAATAATATGCATATATATCTATATAAAAGCATAGGATTTATTCTCCTATACGCCTGTCTTAATACAGATGTGAAGAGATCATTTTTTCTGTATGACTAAGTTCTAAAATGCAAATCAGAATTTGCAGGAAAACGTCCAAATTCATAGCTTAAAGTCAGGATTTTAGTATTAAAGGGTTACTCCAGCAATTTAGTGTCACACTTCTGTGGAGCTGGGCGACTCACAAAAAGAGGATCAAAACCGACTAAATGTCCTTCGCGTGGGTCAAGTTCCAGAAACATATCATATCATAGGAAATACATTTCCCATAATGCAGCCTGATAGAAGACAATATACAACTGCTGTCCCAGGCTGAGTTCAACCACCCAGGACGAGTAAACTGATACGGTGTCTAAAATTGGTGGAGTGACCCTTTAAATTCAATTTCAATGGTTTTTGCATAAGTTTCAGAAATTTACAGAATTTCAAAATAAAAGTTTGAAATTAAATGGAAATTTGTCAGAATATTTCTGAGATTAAAAAATTTCCACCTTTACCTCAAAAATTTTCGCTTTATCATTGAACTCAGAATTTTTACTACTTTTTATTGTTACATAATTATGATTTAATGGCATTCTGAGAAGTCATTTTTATTTTATTTGAAGTCCTGTGAAACTTTGTCACTTTCCAGGACAGCTTTTTTTGAAGCTTTGCTCACAGACTGAAATAAACTGGAGAACAGATCTTTCAGTTTTTGGATGCTTGAGGAAAAAAGCCGCTCTGACTGGACGTATTCAGCCTTGCATTATTATTCTCGATGTTCTTGATGTTGACGCTTTATTAAGAGATGCACAGTTTTGTATTTTGATGTAAAAAGAAAAAAAAAATAGAAGTATCATGCTCATATTCAGCTCAGTGAAGTTCAGTAGCCCCTCATCATTTTTAAATATAATGTACCTGAAATGTTTTTTTTTGTTTGTTTTTCTTTCTCTTTCTCTCTCCGGTTGCATTTGTGCAGGAGGTCGTTTTACGGCCCCGACTGTATCTATTTTATTTGCAATAAAGTTTTTGGTGTTTTGATCACCGTATAGAGAAGCATAACTCTGAGTCGGCCTGATTCTTCGATGCACAAATCTGGTGTTTCCATCTTTATTCTTATCAGCGCTTAGATTTTATCCTTATTTAAATACAACATTATTATATTATTTTTTTAAATAACTGGTAGTGACATAAATAATTGAATTTGTTGGTTCAGTTAAAGCTACTATAAGAGAGAGAAGATTGGCTATTTCTATATAGTTCTCACCATCTGCCACAGGGTTAGCTTCTGTTCAATCTTTATTTAGATAATTTTATTTTTGATGTCATATTTTGTGGTTATTGCAGTGGAAACACTTGTGCTTCAGTCCACAGGGGCCTCCAAAATCAACAAAATATTAAAGTTCCTTGTAGCAGCTTTAATGTTCTTGTTTTAAGGTATCCAACATCATGTCATATAATGGCAGCAGCCAAATATCGTAAGTCGTGTAAGGACTTTTACTTAACAGGATAATAATAAATGTCCGATATATTTAGCCAAGATTTATCTACTTACTCTGAGAAGTGGCTGATACAGGAGGTGATAACCAGAACTTCACACAGGCAGTTTTCTGCTCTTCTGAAATATGTGGAGATTAACTGAACTACTCCATCATTCCATAGGGTGGGGCTGCAAAACAGAAATATCCAATCAATTGTGTTCATACAGAAATGTTGTCATAAACAGAACTAGTCTGAAGAGGCAGTTTGGGTTCAGAATATCTGAATCAATGAATGAATGAACAAAATCCAGGTGGAGGAGGAGTTTGTGTGTTTGGAGCAGATGGGGTGGAGGAGTATCTCTGTACGTCTGACAGAACAGGAGCAGCAGATCAGTCCACAAACACTCATGATGCTCTGTCACATGTGATGGTGGATGTGATACTGGCCGAATGACACAAATACATATGAAGAACATAAAATGAAAATATTACTAGACAATTACACCTCCCAAAAGCCCCCCAAAGCTGCTCAAAGCTATTAAAAATATCATGAACATGTGAAATGTATTTTTGAGGGGGGCAGGATTGCATTGGGGCCTAAATTTTTTACCTCCTGACTGTGCTCCTGCTTTAAGTAGCACAGGTGGCACAAGAAAATGTACCACACAGTCTTGTCAATGCAAATTTTTACACTAATTCTTAAAATTAATGTGAACAATTAGTCTGTTATTAATATTTGTTTTTAAAAGCAGGAAAATTACATATAAATGTACATATTAAATAAACATTACACAGCTTAAATTGATATCTATTACTTTAAAAAAAAAAGTCACAATACAGACATTATACAACACGACCCCACACGAATTGCAGCAGAACCTCTTTCAGGTCGGCGTGGATGACCAGAGGAGAAATACAGAGTGAAATAAAGCTTAAATCATTATAATTGTATGTATGGGAAATAAACAAACATGATTTCCCTGATATCATTCCTACCTTTATTTCATTAAAATTCAACTTGAAACCTTTTTTTAAATCAGTTGTTATTGTTAATAATTGATAATATTTGTATAATCAGAGGGAGGCTGAACTTTTGCTGTCGTCTGAAAGGGGTTATGCCAAAAAAAACCATAAAGTTATTTTTTTTTTTGTAAATTTGAAGGAAAATTCATGGCAATTACGTTCGTCGCCGATGCTTTTATTTTGAAGGCGGAGCCACCTATTTCCGGTGTTTCCCGGCTCGAGTCTGCGCAGTAGAGGCGGATTAGAGCAGGAATGACTTGTCGTTCTACTCACACGGACAGAGATGCTTAATTTTTCTTTCACTTCTGACTTATCTCGCAGGTATTGTGTTTGATTTTTTTGATCGTCTATCTCAGTACTGACATTTATCGTCACTTCCTGTTCGTTCGTAGCCGTTAGCGACGTTTGTTCATTCATTTGTTGCTTTTTGTCGACAGCTCTTCCTAATTTCTATTAGAACCATGGCTGCTCCGGAGGCTTCGGAGGAGCAGAAATTCAGTTTACAGGAGGTCCTCGACACCTTCAAGTTGTGTTTGTCGGAGAATAAAGAAGTCTATCTTGAACATTATGTCGCAGGGTGGCGTGGTCTTATAAAGTAAGTGATTTAACAGTTAATATTTTAGCATGTGTTGTGTTTACTGCACGTAGGGGAAGTCTGTCCTGTGTGAACTTACAGTATGATCACACTGTACATCAGGCCTGTTCTCTGACTTTCTTAAAGGGCCACATTGAATAAAGTAAAGTGCAAAGAGGCCTGAGAATAAAAGTTCCTACAGCTGACCTGTGAAATAAGAAATTTAAATGTCTAAAACAGTGCACCTTTTTATTTTACTTAACTTTATCAGTTTAGACAGTTGGAAAAGAAACATTTTGTATAAAAGCGCAGGAAAAAAAGCACATTTTCAATCCTAAATTAGAAGTAGTTTGTTATAATAAACACAAAGTTGCATTTAACATTTTATTTTCATTCAGTTTGACTCCTCTTCCCTCTGCTTAAACAGCCTGAGTCATAACCTTTTAATAAAATACAACTATGATTTCTAAAAAGTTGTAAAACGTCGGGCTGGACAATGTGGTTTATGAATAATATCTCGATTATAGAGCCGCAACGATTAATCGATTGTTAATCGATTACTAAATTATTCACCAATTGTTTTGGTTTGTTTGATTTAATTCATCTTAATTAATTAGTCTTTTATCATGGTCATTATATAATATTTATATACTGTTCAATGCCCAGCCTGAGTGAAGCGTAAATAAAAACAGAATGTGATGATTTTCAAATTCTTTTTTGACATATAGTCAACTGAATACTGTTCAGAATGTAAATATAAACTCATTCTTAATTTGATTCCTGCAACAAGTTCCAAAAAGTTGGTTCGGGATCATGTTTACCTCTGTGATACATCATCTTTTCTTTTAACACTCAGTCAGTCAGTGTTTGTGAACTGAGGACACTAATAATTGTTAAAGTTTGAAAGAGAAATTCTTTCTCATTCTTACTTGATATACGACTTCAGCTGCTCATCAGTCCTGTTTGGTCTCCGTTGTCGTATTTTCTGCTTCATAATGCACCACACATTTTCAATGAATGACAGGTCTGGACTGCAGGCAGGTCAGTCTAGTACCTGAACTCTTTTACTACGAAGCCATGCTGTGTCTTGTCATCATTTTGCAGGGACGTCTCTGTAAAAGGCGTCTGGATGGAAGCATATATTGCTCCAAAACCTGTATGAAGCTTTCAGCATTAATAACTGAGCTCGTCACGGGTTCCCCTTTCATACTTAATCATGATCTTATCACCTGTTACCTGTTATAAATCTGTTTATCTGTGGAGCGACCAGAAATACAGAA
>JAJHUR010076520.1:0-13981 GCA_027495735.1 Lutjanus campechanus | reverse complement strand
TGGTAAACAGTCCCTCCAGGAAGCTGCGATGTTGTGATCACGACAATCGACGCAAATTCAGCCAGTCCCGGTGAATTCTGCACGACATTGCAATTTTGTCGAATCACTGCTTTTCTGCAAATTTGACCAATCATTGTAGTTTCCTGTGAGTTCCAGTAATCAAAGCAGTCCCCAATGCTAAAATCGTAAATACCTCTTCATAAAAACTTCTTCATTTACATTTTAAACATATTTTTGTTCTTAATTTTATAATCTTCAACCTTTTTTGGCGAGGTTAGATGCTCAGAACAGAGTGTGGTTTCATTCACCCTGGAACAAGTTGCCTTTTATTTAATCCATTATACAAGAAAAATAATTAAAAGAATTTAAGATTTGCAACTTTTTGGTTTGTTTTTTTTTCCTTCTTGTTCCTGCAATTTCTTAGCAAAAAACAACAACAACAAAAACACCAAAAAAAACATGGAGACATGCATTGCAGGTTTTTTTTTTCTTTTCGAAAAGCTGCTGTGAAATCTGCAACAATCCCCCAAAAAGCCCATTAAATCCTGGAGGGACTGGTTAAAGGTGTTGTCCAAATAAACTTAGCAAGACTGTTGAGAAGAATCTTACCATTATGTTACATTTGAAGGCCACTGAAAGCCTACATGTCAGTCTATGGGATGTTCAGGGCTACAAATTGCTGCCCCGCCCTTAATTACACAAATGGCAGCAGCTGCTGTGGACAGGTGTGTGATTAGTCGCAATTAGGACCTAATCCCACACCTCAGACTTGAAAACTGCCTGCTGAGAAGAGAGGTCAGCATTTGCTGCACGCTGCTGAGGCGACCTGCCAGTGCAGTGCTTTCTCTTTGTTCCAATGGAGTGTAGAGCGAGAGGGGGTAGTAAGATTTTATTATGTGTAGGACTTTTTTTGGTTGCTTCTTGTCACTGCAAACGATTGACAAAGCTGAAGGCACTGGATACACCGAGAGGAAACTCTACGCTCAGCCACGGTCAGGCTAAAGGAGGCGAAGTGAGCCATGGAAGACTCTTAATTGGGCCAAATTCTCTGCAAGGTGCCAAACTCAAAGGAAACAAGACCACAGAGAACCTCCAGGACTACCAAGCAGACATGGGTATGTAAGGTTGAAATTTGTATTTCAAACCTGCGCAAGATGCATTGCAGAAACTGCTAATTGTAATTTTAAAGGGATAGTTCACCCCAAAAAAGAAAATTCAGTTATCTGCTCACCCTCATACAAATTAAAGGCTGGGATTAGTTTTTTTGTCCCACTTTGTCCCTCACAAACATACCCCTTGTCCCTCTTTTGGTTTATTGGGACCTGGTCACCCTACTCCATACTGCTCATCTGGTGTAATCCAAGTCTCCTAAAGCCCCAACATGCCAAATTGACTTAAGAAAATGTTATTTCCACCATGTTTTTAGTCTGAATCTTCACTAGATCTTTAGCTTGGAGCCACGTTCACGTTCACACTGTCTGAACTGTGTGTGTGATGTGACGGTGTGCAAACAGCATGTCGGGACTTGGATGAGTAGTATGGAGGCATTTTATGTTTTTATGCTGTCTTTATGGTTAAAGCATCGTTGAATTTTAAGGTTAAGCTTGTTTTAAGAGTTGTGTGTTGGCCAGTTTGTGTAACAGCACAATGAACTGATTAATTGTCTTGCCTTGGAAATACCTTCTTGTTCACTAAAGTTGAACTTGGAGACTAATCCCATGTTTGTAATGTCCAGAAATGTAAGACCTAATGAACAATGATGTGCAGTCCTCCCTCCCCCTCCCCCTCCCTCCTCCCACTGGCATCACCTTCTGGGCCAGTTGTTCTAAAATAATGGACCGGGGACCTCCGGGGGTCTGTGGCACTCTGCCGAGGAGTTTGTGAAAAGTTGTCAGATTTATTATTTTATTCATGCAAAACTGAAAGAAAGCAGTTTTGGGGACTCTGTTTTACTATGTGCTAACACTAAAATAATACAAAATAAAAATCAAAAAACACTCTTGAATCATGGAGGTTAAATGATGCTTGCAGTCGCAATCATACCAGTTATGTTGACTAACCAACACAAGGTGGCTCTAATGAAAAACATATCAAGTAGCTTGGTGGCAATGAAGTTAACTAACATACAGATGCTTAACTTTATCCCAGTGGTGGGCAATACAGCCAGCAGCTTCTATAGGTGGTTTTATATCACAGTAACGATGTATATCAATACAATAATTGTTCTGTAAACAACTGAAATGTTCTAAATAATGGAAGATAATGGATCTTTGCTGACACATTCGCACACTTTTTTCCACATGATTGCAGAGAACAAGAAGTCTAATAATAAAATGCAATGCTTTGTAAAATATTCACATAACTAATAAATAAAATTATTGCTGACATTGTTTTCTTTTTTCTTCAGTTCGTCATAATGATCGAGGTGACTGCTTTTAAGATGGAAAATTGATTTTTTTTTTAATGTTTAAAGAATGTGATTGGCTCCTTCTCACATGACTGACATCGAGCAGTCATTGCAAGTGGCTACTTTGATATCTGATTCTGAGACTTTAAAGGGATAGTTCACCCAAAAATGAAAATTCAGTCATTATCCACTCACACTCATGCCAGTTGAAGGTCAGGTTAATTTTGTTAGTGTTGCAGAATCTCCCAGTGTTTTGCAGATCGTTTTCCTGTGAAATCCAGCAAACAATGGAGATGAATGGTGACCAGTTTTCAATTGGGAAAAAAAAACTACCAACAAAACAAAAAACAAACATGGCATTTTGGGACTTTAGGAGGCTTGATTACGTGATTACACCAGAGGAGCAGTATGGAGGCATTTTGTTTTTGTTTTGTTTTTTTTACGTTTGAAAATTTGGTCACCATTCACTTCTATTGTTTGGGAGATTCTGCAACACTGTTTTCCTGTAAAACTTTGTGGACAAACAAAATAAACCCAGCCTTCAATCGGCATGAGGGTGAGTAGAAAATTACTGAATTTTCATTTTTGGGTGAACTCATGAACTTATTTGCCTTTACCAATCAAGTGTCAAATTATTACAGACACTAAAACATTCTACCCTCAGTTTATATTTTTGGAAGAATTGGGGGGCATTCAAGTGGAGGGTAATCTAGCACAGAGGTTCTGCATGTCTTTATCCTTAAAATTTACCAGCGACCCCCTTGGAATAACTTAACACAGCCTTTTTCAAAAAACATTTTTATTTAAGTGAGTGTAGTAAAAGAAATGCATTAGATGTTAAGATATCAGAGATGCATTAAAAATATTTGCACCAAGTCGACATTGAATACCCAAAATGTACTTAATGTGTGTTTTTAATCGGATACATAAAATCCTCATTGACTCTATAAAATAATGAAATATAAGTAACAGAAAATACAAAGTAGGTCTAACAAACAATAGTTTGTCTAATCATAAAATGAATGAATAGATGGATATAATAATATACTGTTAATCTTTTAAGTTAACAGAAAGGTAGCCATTTCTAATGCAAAAGTGTGTGTGATTAGCATAATGAGCTAATAAATTGCCATTTCCAATGTAAGGCAATTTATTAGCTTATTATACTAATTACACAAATTGCCCAACATGCAACTCTTGGCAACTAAGCTTAATTTCATCTGATAAGTCTGTAGGTGACATTTTAATCATAAAGGTTCAACGGAAAAGTTTGAACGTTTGTTTCCAGTAGACTATCAACTCCACCATTGTTTCAACACTTTAATAATGATGCACCTATTTGAACTTACAAGCCTTATTTTTTTTTAAAAGGGTGGGTGAAGCTCAAGAAACATAAAGGGGACGACAATGACGACGATGATGATGAATTTTCAAAGTTGAAGCAAGATGAAGCGGCAGTTGAACGACTCCTTAAAATGGAACCAAAGGTTGAATGTACGGGAGACTCGATGAAGCTTAAAGTCGAAGATGCTGCTTCTACCCCAGGATCTCTGCTCTTTGTGGACAGGGGTGAGTTTTATTAATTTAGTTACTAAGCACAATACTGTGTGTGCAGAGCCATTTTTGTGTAAATATTTTCAATTCCTCTTTTCTGTTTGACTTTCTCAGGAAAGGAGCTGTCTCCTCTTCCTCTGTCCAAGTTGCCATCGAGCTGTGGTTATACCATCAGGTCAACGCGGAGAGATTTGGTCTTAGTTGCACCTTATGACGGTTGTTTTGTCACTCTTCAGGTGGGACTCTGTTGTTGTGAAAGTGCTGCATCCTCAAACAATCTACACTTCTAACATTTTTCTCGCTGGTTTCAGGAGGATAGCTATGTTCTTCCATTGCGCTGGTCGGGACTACCGGTGAAGATGTCATGTCCTCTGATGAGGCAGGCTTCAAGTAACCCTCCAATGGTCACCTGCCACGCTGAGGGCATGGTTGTGAAAACTGAATGGACCATGCCTGTTGCTAAAATCAAAGTAAACTGTAAGTTTTTGCCATTTTCTCAATATTTTATGCCTTAACTTCTGTTTAAGATTCCATCTGTTATGTTTACAAGAAATCACACATTGAATAAATGCATAACATGTCTGCAGCACGGCCCTGCACACATAATGCCAAAACATAGGTGTAACGAATCACATAATGGCTACTTCAGTTCAGTTGTCAGGGCCCTTGGATTGGACACCAAAATTTTAGAACTTTGCTTTCTAATTTTTTAAAGAATAGCTTGTGAATTCCTTTTGAAAGAAAGGAAGCATCCTTTGTGTAGACCCAGAGAATTTATGCTCTGACTGTTTTAGAAAGTGTGGCCGGCAGTAATGTATACCCTTTACAGTGAATGGTAACTGGGAGCCACTGATGAAAGCCTCACCCAGATGTGGATTCAGTGTAGTTGTCCATCCTGAAGGTGTGGTCATCTCTGTTAGCTATGCATCATGCTTGGAGATAAAGGTACAGTACAAATTTCACTCTAAATTGTCTCTGACTAAAAAAATGTTGGTGTAACCTACTGATGTTTCTGTTCCAGGATGGAATGTACACCCTGGAACTGGCCGGAGATGGAGAAGTTAAAATTTCTTGTCCGTCAATGTCACCAGCTCAAGCTGATCCTACAAAAGGCCAAGCAAAGGCTCGAAAACCCAGGCAAAGGAGTGTATCCCGCTAACCCTGCCCCCACCGGTGCTCCTGAACCTCCTTCAAAAATTCCTGCACAATCTGCAGTTCCCCAGGTACCAGGTTTTCCTGAGAACCCAAAGCTACCAAACAAGAAACCAAATCAGGATATCTACCGTCAGCTTCCTTACTTCCCGCCCCCCCCTGACTTTTACCCTGCAAATCCAGACCCCAAACCTACACCTGCTGTACAGCCAACCCCACCTCCCGTACCCAAGAAAAATGGACAGCAATCCCACCATCCTGTCCCTCCCGCAAGGCTGCCATTGAACCCTGGGGGACAAGTGCCAAATCCATTTAACCATCAATCTGAGCCACCACAGAACCCTGTAGAGGAATCTTGGGGACAAAAGTACCCGCAATTTAACCAATATGCATTTTTGCCTCAAGGTCCTTATCAAATGCCTGTCCTACCCACACAACCAGCACCTACACAAGCTCCAAAGGGTAAAAATGAACAACCTCTGAAAGCCCCTGAATACTTGTCACCTAGTAAACCTCCAGCTTCAGAGAGTAAAGAGCCTGTAGCCCCCCAGGGTCAAATACCCCAGCAATTCAACCCCTACTTCTACTACTACCCCAAGCCAGATAATCAAAGTCCGCCAGCTGAGAAACCAACTGCTGCTCCAGCGCTCCCAGCAACTGAAAAGCCTACTGCTGTTCCACAGCCTGAATCCCCTCAGGGCCAAGTACCCCAGCAATTCAACCCCTATTTCTACTACTACTCCAAGCCAGATGAAGCTCCACCAGCTGAGAAACCAACTGCTGCTCCAGCCCCCCCAGCGACTGAAAGGCCTACTGCTGTTCCACAACCATCAGAACCTGTAGACCCCCAGGGCCAAGTACCCCAGCAATTCAACCCCTATTTCTACTACTACTCCAAGCCAGACGAAGGTCCACCAGCTGAGAAACCAACTGCTGCTCCAGCCCCCCCAGCAACTGAAAAGCCTACTGCTGTTCCGCAACCATCAGAACCTGAAGCCCCCCAGGGCCAAGTGCCCCAGCAATTCAACCCCTATTTCTACTACTACCCCAAGCCAGATAATCAAAGTCCACCAGTTGAGAAACCAACTGCTGCTCCAATCCCTCCAGCAATTGAAACACCTAAGGGACAAATACATAAACCTTCTTACCCTCGACCATTCAAGATACCAGATGCTGGAACAAATGATGCAAATCCCTCTGACACGCCAGTCAACCCTTCAGAAGGCCAGGTCCCTTACCCCTTTAACCCATATTACTTCCCACAGCAGCCCAAGCACTCACAGCCTGTAACATTGCCCCCTGCTACCTCCATGCAGCAACCACCAAAGACTACCACTCTGGACAGTAGTCAAGGCCCTCAGTCAGGCTCATCATATATGCCACCTATGTACTGCCCTCAATATTGCTCACCTGGATATACGAATTGCTGTCCACAAATTGCTTTTCATCAACACCTCCATCATATTGTTCCTGCTGGAACTGGCAGCGAAAAGTTACCTTCGATCTATCCAGGACTGCCATTCCTCCCCTCAGCATATTCAGGGTTTGACAATGGCTTTGTTCCTAATGCCCCTCTAAAGCCAACTGAAGCTGCCACAACTTCCACCTCTGCACCCATTTCAACTCAGTCCCCTCCATCTAGAAATGAAAAGCAGCCATATAACCAGCCACCAGGTGGCAACCCTGCTGTACTACCTGGAAATAATCCCAGCAAGCCTACAAATCCTCAACAAATATACCCTTATTTTGTGCCTAATACAGGATATCCTTATCAGCTATATCAGCCACAGAATGAGCTGCAAAATTTGCCACAAAGGGAATCACCAATCACTGGCAGTGAAAAGTTACCTTGGAGGTTTCCAGGACCGCCATTCCTCCCCTCAGCATATTCAGGGTTTGACAATGGCTTTGTTCCTAATGCCCCTCTAAAGCCAACTGAAGCTGCCACAACTTCCACCTCTGCACCCATTTCAACTCAGTCCCCTCCATCTGGAAATGAAAAGCAGCCATATAACCAGCCACCAGGTGGCAACCCTGCTGTACTACCTGGAAGTAATCCCAGCAAGCCTACAAATCCTCAACAAATATACCCTTATTTTGTCCCTAATACAGGATATCCTTATCAGCTATATCGACCACAGAATGAGCTGCAAAATTCACCACAAAGGGAATCGCCAGCTCACTACAATGTACCCTCTAACCCCCAGGCTCCAGGTTATGAACCAGTAAATCAAATGCTGTCTAACATACAACCCCCAACACAGCAAAACAACCAACCATCAGCTGGGGACATGAACCAGCCCTCTGGCCCAAATTTCTGGCCTCTTGTCAGCCAGAGTCTAAGACAGCATGTAGCAAAAAGGCAAAGTAGACCAGAAGGCCTCAACAACTCCACCCAGCCTCAGCCTTTTTTGAGTGCCTCAAAGAAACCCACCAGATATGAACAGAATGCAAACCCCCATTCTGAACCAAAGAGTTACGTGCTGCTACAGCATGGCCCACCTGGGAGGGAGCCCAACAATTTCAGCAAGTCTCCACTGCCTTTCAGAGACCTGGTTCATGACCCAAACTTCCTGGCACAAAATCTTGCAAGGCATCAGGGTAGTAAACCTCAGCATTCTCTGACTTTAATGCCCCCACAGGAAAAAACCCAGCACCCAAAAAGGCAAGGGAAAGTAATGTCCAATCCCTTACCTGGTAATGTCAACCACATGCCAAGACTTATTGAAAAATCAGAAAGACCACCTTTGCTTTACACGGCTTCAGATGCACCTCATTTGGTGCCGTTGCCCCCGGACCCCTCGCCATTTCAACAATGGAGCCCTGCAGCAAACCACCAAACAAATGGTATGCTGGACACCATACATTTCTTAAAAACCCCTTAACCCAGGCTTTTTTGACTAATGTTTCTGTCTCTTGCAGGGCTGAACCAACCAATTCAGAGGGAAGGTGGAGATTGGAAACCGAAATGAGTTTCAATGTGAATAAACAATTCAGATTACCTGAGCTTGTCTCTTTTCTTTTCTTTTTTTTAAAGCTTAAGAATGCAGAATGAAGGGTTGCATTTTTGATAAGAACTGTGGGGGAACAAATTTACAAAGTGGGTGTAAGAGCAGAATGTTATAGCAGTCCTTATCTTTTGTGTCATGGGCAGTCAAGGACGGCGCCCCCACCCCTCAGACTAGTTTCAAAGTTGATAGTTTACTCGGTACTTGCTGGCACTGTATCCTCTGTTTGGAATCAAAAGGTGCATTGCCCTTGTTGAACTTGATGTGTCTTGCTTATTGCTTTACCATGAACTGGCACTTCCTGAAAACTGACCCATTCATGTAAATACATTCACTATAATTTGCCCATTCATCATCGGCAGTGACCTCAAGTACAAATACATCCCCAAGATCTTTAAAAATGTTCTTTTGGGAACAAACAATCGAACATTCCCCAAGTTCTACATGGTAATTCTAGTACTAGTTTCTTTAGAGTTTGGTAAAATACTACAAAGTGTTTATTATACTTTAAATGTCAAAACATTTAAATCTGAGACTGCTGATAAAATTAAGTTCATTCATATAACCTGTGAACTGCCTGATGTTTGCATATTAAAAGAATCTGTAAACATCTGAGTAAACCAACTGAACTGTCTTCAACATGGAGTTTTACAGGACACAATTTTCAGTATTTTTTTTTTCTCTTATTAGAGGAAATGTCAGTGGGTTCACAGGAATGTCATTGGCATGAGTCAACACAATCAGCAAACATCCTTTCCTTTTGCAATCACCCAAAGATGCACCGTGAATGAAACTGCATTTTGGTACCCGTGTTTATTCAAAGCTCTGTGGAGAGAGGTTATCAGTGTCTCCTCAAACTTGTAAAAGACCTTGGGTAACTCTTTCCCTCATTGACCACAACTATCAAATGTATTGAAGTATAAGTGCTTTACTAAATTGCATTTCAATACATTTTCAAGGATGCATGATGACCAAAAAGTACAAACACAAACAGCTTTGACTTGAGATTTATTCAGCAGCATCAAATACATATGGGGATCATTTTACAGAGTTGTTTAATGCCCTTCTGTGATTTGGTGATTTCAAATAATGGATGATTCCTTGTTTGTAGGAACTGCATTGGTGTTACATCTACCTATCACAGGACCTGATCATTTATCAGTTAAAGTTGCAGATTACTCTAGTACCAGTGTAACTGAGGGAAGAAAGTATATAGACAGTCTGTGGGACCTGAACACTTAAAAGAATCTGATCTTTCCTGGGCACACTGGCACAAGAAGAACGGCGTCGGTTTGAACGGCGGGGATGTCGGCCAATGCAGGGCCGGGATCTAGAGGTGCATCCCTCTTAGACAGAAAATGCACAGGAAGTTCTCTTGAGTTATCAGAAGATGATCCACTGTCATCGGCCGGGGCAGGATCAGCAGCAGTTGGAGCGGGATCAGCAGCGGGTGCAGCATCAGCAGTGGGTGCGGGATCAGCAGCGGGTGCGGGATCAGCAGCGGCTGCAGCATCAATCACCACGGGGACCACAGGTACAATTTCAGCTGACTCAGCTGATTCAGCAGACAGAAGGCCGCTCATGTGAGGGTCGTGCATCGTGGTCAGTTTGTGGTGCCTCAGACCGTGCTTGCGTGACAGGCTGTCTGCGTGTACGTGGACCGCTGGTGGCGCGACAGGTACGGTGGTGTTGGCATCTACAAGAGTCATCTGAAAAGGTGTATGCATCAACAGAGGCTTAGGAAAAATCATCCATATAAATATAGCACAGTAAAAATTTGACTTTGATTTTTGGCCATTAAAAAATGAGAAGTTAGATTCAGTATTTTACCAGAGTGGGAAACATCTTGCAGTTCACTGCGTGATCAGCACTCAGACCTCTGGCAGTACAAATACCACGGCCCTGATAGAAAAAAGAAAAACATGATCTTTCCCTCAGTTTTGTGCAAATTTGGACTGTTTTATGGGGCGCTTTGGTGACCAGATTACCTATCTGCTTACAAGCAGTGTATATAATAAATCATTCCTATGGTTCTCAACCTTTTCAAGTTGCGACCCACCCAAAATAATCAGATTATGATGCTATGACCCTTCCCCCATGTTATCTCACTGGTACAAGCAATGTAATGTATAAACTATTCCACAGCCCAGTTGATAATTGTCATTTTGTGCTGGTTTATAGTTTTAACCTTTAGTGTGGTGGCTGTTACAGGCCTTGAGGCCAGTGGGAGTATTTGTACCTTATGCAGACCGTCTTTAAGGGGCTGACTTCCCGGCTTTCATTCTGTGCTGCTTGCGAAAATATTTTATTTGATTCTCCACAACTATCTGGCAACACCCAGAAATCATCTTGTGACCCCCAGGTTGAGAACCACTAATTTAGAGAACAAGTACTCCACCGTTAGTTTAAAATTTGTCTTCTTGTGGCAAGTTAGAAGAAGAAGAAAGCATACTTTATCAATCCCCAAGGGCTAATTACATTCTTTTCACTCTGTTGTAATTTTTGTACATATATACACAGGCCCAAAATACACACACATGCACAAACAGGATCTATAGACATGCATCTGAAAGAGGTATCTGACCGAGGGGGCTGCACACATACATATAGTCAGGCACCCTGAGCACTAACTGCTCAGGCAGTCCTCAGGAGGTGAACTGGCACTTCTCCAGCTACCAGTCCACGCTCCGTACTTTGGTCCATGTGGGACTTGAGCTGGTGACCCTTCGGTTCCCAAGCCAAGTCCTTACAGACTGAGCTGCTACCGATGCTTTGTGTACTTACAGCCATGGGGTCAGTCAGGGGCACGCAGGGATCATCAGTGCAATTAGCCTCAACTACAACATATTCTGCCAGATAGATTGGCCCACCGGTCACAATCTGAAACAACATATTGAGAAATACTGATGATGAACTGACAGATTAAAATGTGCAGATGCATTAAATCTGTTAAAACAATTGATCTGAACAGATGCTCGGGCCCACACCTGTGTTGACATCCTTCCAACCTCCACAAGAGTGTATGCTGTGTTGGCAGTCATGTTGTTGACGGTCACCAGAGAGGCATGGACAAAGTCCAGTGCGCCGGTGTCATTTAGGGGAAGGAGGGTTGGACAGCCCAAGCACAGGTCCTCTGTTGATTCTATATGTCATCACAGAAAGACACATGCAGGTTTTTGTGTACAGGGTGACACATGCGTAGCGTGTTTTGAATGCCTGGCTTTGCGAGGAGCGTGGTGTGAAAGTTTTACCTTCGGTTTTACACTTGAAGGCTGTGACGGTCAGTGCTCCGCCTGCCTTCTTCAGCACCACATCGCAGTCTCCTTCTACTGCCTGATTGGGGGGAAAAGAATCAGTTCAAATGGCACAAGAATCAGCCTGGACATTAACTGTTCTCATTATTCCACATCCTTAAAATCATCATCTTCACATGTGGTTGAATTCCTGTAAGTACAAGAGTTTCTGTGTATTAATGGTTTGCAGTCTCACCGTCAACATTTTGGGTCGGACTGTGCAGTTGGCAAGAGGTGTGGGGTCCAACACATGGCAGTCTGTCTCCAGCAGGTCGATCTCCAGGAGATATGTCTCCTCTCCATCAGGCTAAGGACAGGTAAAATGAAACGTTATTTAGTATTTATGTTTTAAATCTACTGCATGACACGATTCTGCAGAGTATTGATTGAACACCACATAGACAGAGGCCCCTAAAATGAAATGTTCTGGTGCCATATTTGTCAGGATGAACATGCATATGTAATTTCAACCAATGCTGAAATATAGAGCAGAGTTGAGATGTTGATTGTTAATTTTTCTCTTGATGTTTGTGCAAATGTTTGCCTGCACAGGAAAGACGGAAAGGCAGTTTTCTTTTTCATAGCAGTGCTGCCTCAAAATTGAAAACAGGAGAAGAAAAAGAGTGTCTGTAACTCCACAAACTCTACACCTGCAGACTTACCTTAGCGAAGACCTTGATGTCCTCGATCCTGTTCAGTACATACTTGTAGCCATGGTTGTGCTGGGCATTGAGATAATCCTGAGCCACCAGAGCAGCCTCCTCCACCTCAGGGGAGTCGCACTCCGGCCGCAGCACGTTGACCTGAGCCCATGCGCCTGCCAGTAGCACCAGAACCACAGTGATGCCCAGGGAATTCATTTCTGTGAAAGATGCACACGCAGAGCAGTTGAAGGAAGCGGAGGTACCGGAGCAGTCGAGCAGTTTAGGGTATAAGCAGGAGAGGCAGAGCTCGTACGGCCTGGGGTGTATATATCCCGTACTTCAAACAGGAAAACAGAGCCAAGTTAAACACCATGATCATCCCTCCTGACTCCTGCGTCACACGTGGGTCGTACTCTGTTTTAGGATCGCTGCCAAAACAAACGTAAGCTGACAAAGTCTGGAGTGAGATGAGCGGTCTCTAGTTTAAATCAGTGATGGTTCACTGTGTTATATGGTGAGACATCAGGAAACATATCCTGTTCAAACCAACGTTATTACAGTTAACTAAAACTGAACTGAAATAAGATAAAAAATAGACAGGAAATGTCTTTTCCAGTGGCGGACTGGGCAAAAAAACATAAAAAGGGCACCGGCGGTCTGCAGTTGGGCACCAGTGTGCCAAAAATTGTGATGTATTTATGGTGAAACAGCTCCAACTCCTGGTTTAGATTAAAATTGTTGTAACGTATCTCAAAGTGCTACACGTCTGTAATAAAATACACAGGGAACTGATCACTATTTAACTATTTAGAGGCATGTAGAGGACAACTTTCTAGTATGAAGGGCAGCCTATGGCACTTGTTTGTCCATTGAAAAGGAAGGTAGAGGGCACTTTATCATGTTTTGTTCACTGGGAGGGCACTCTAGAGGGCCCTTTATTATGTGTTGTCCACTGGAAGAACACCCTGAAGGACACTGTATCATGTTTTATCCTCTGGGAGGACACCCTAAAGGGCACATCATCATGTTATGTCCGCTGGAATGACACCCTAGGGGACTTCATCATGTTATGTCCACTGGCAGGGCACTCTAGATGGCACTTTATTATGTTTTGTCCACTAGAAGGACACCCTAAAGAACATACTATCATGCTTTGTCCTCTGGAAGGACGCCCTAAAGGTCACTATTATGTTTTATCTACCACAGGATCATCCAAGAGGGCTTGAAAACTAGAAAACCCTTTTCCCCCTGAAGTTCTCTGCTCTGCCTTTGTAGGGCAGCACATGTTTTTTGAGACTGGGACTTGTGTTTGTTTGTTCTAAACTTCTTAAATTTTTCCCCTGACAAAAACCCTCCCATCTTATTATAAAAAAAAAACTAATGATGCTTTATTAAAACATAAAAACTAAACTTAAACAAGTAAACCCACTCTGGAAAATAACTGAAACCAAAATGAACTGAAAGAAATAAAAACAAAAACTAATGCAAAAATCCTGAAGTATAATAACTCTGTCTCAAACAGCCATATTGTGTAAGCAGCTGTCCCGATCCACAGAGGTCACACTGAGCATTCAGCTACAGCTGCAGGGCCCCACCGCCAGCAGGGATTCGGTGACTTGCTCAATGACACTTCAGCAAAGAGGACATTTGCCAACAGGGGGGACATAGTTGAGGGACAGGGACACTCATCGCTGCCGCCCACATATTTGCTCTGTATTGAACCATCTGCACAATACACTAGAGTCGCTCCAGGTCAGGACCAGGCTACAAACAGATGATGATGAGATAATGACTCATAAAAAAAAGACGAGAGGCTGTTTCTCAATCAAATGTAAGCAAAAAAAATAAAAGAAAAAAAACTTTTTCAGTTATCTTGATACAAACGGTGTTCTGGGAGTCATGTTTTTAGATTTTAAGAAGGAA